>JARHVA010002057.1:2787500-2852301 GCA_037957365.1 Torreya grandis
GATTACTTTGTTATACTTAGTGTTCATGGAGACTCGTGCTCCATGGAGATTTATATTATTGTATTATTATTATTATTATTGAGACATTTATTATTGTTAAAACTATAATTTTTATTCATATGAATATTTACAATAGTGGATGTAATGTTCATGACTAAATTTATAATATAACTCTTATGAAATAAATAGTCTTTATTTATATATTTAGTATTGTATCTATTTTGATATATAATTTTTATGGTGATCATTAGATAAATGGATTGGCTATACATATTTTAAGGTTAACTAAAAACAATAAATTTAGTTAAATATCACTTAGATAGGTTTCATTGTGATGAAATCTACTAGATGAATATGTGTATATAATCTATTTTTTTTACCCTATTCTAGTAAAACTCAGTGGGGTTATTACATTGTGGTATCAGAGCTGAAGATCAAAATCTAAGAATTAATATGTCTGCTAACACAAACTTATTCTCTTATTAATTAGGAAGAATATGGTCCACACTAGACTAGGAGGTGAAGGTAACTCAAATACCAATCCTCCCATTAATCCAAATCAGTTCACTACTGAGCAATATATGAAGTTGGATCAAATCCTTAAAACCATGCAAGAAATTAGGGACAAAATCATAACCCTAGAGAAAAAAGTGCATAGGCATGTAGAGGATAATGTTTAATAAGAACTTGAAGAGAATCTTTTTGAGTAGGAACATCTTCAAGATCAGAGGCATGAAGAAGTACCATAAGATGCAAGATCTCGAGTAGCTATATAGTTAACATGAGATATGAAAAAGGTAATTCCACCTAAATTCAAAGTAACCATTTTGGGAGATGGATCTAAATCATGGATGACATATAAGAATTTTTTTTTTAAGATTAAAAATTACTCTAAAGTCACAAAAATAGTTTGGGGAGCATATTAGTTTGCTAGTGAAGTAAAAACTTAGTGAGAAAATAATAAGCTTGAGATGAACCTCCACTCTACCACCACCACTTTGGAACATTTAAGTAGTGGATTCATGCATCTATTTATAAACATCAAGTTTAGTTCCAAGATTCACCCATATAACTATCATGTATTTTATTTGATCATCCAATTTCTATTTTGATTGACATGAGGGTTATAAAATGTTTTATTACTCCTAGAATGCTTAGTAAGTTGTATAGAAAATTTGGAGTTATGGCAAATGCATAGTCAGTATGGTATGGGAATGAGTCAAAAGTCAAGGTTGAAAAGTGTTTAGTAGAAGTTGAGATTAGGTTGCCTGAATTCACTAAAGTAGTGGATCGGTATGTTGCACCATTAGGGTCATATGATGTGATCCTAGGATTCAATCAACTAGTAAATCATAAAGCTAAGGTTTATTGCTATCTAAAAAATGTTGAGTGTTAGATGATTTTATAAATCAAACACAACTTCAAGATGAGAAAAGGGAGTTGAAGTTTTGGAAAATGTATGCAATTCAAGTCAAGAAAGCTCAAAGGAAGGGATACCAAACATTTATTGTTAAGATAAATGACATGGAGGAATATAAGGAACCATCCATTGAGGATTATAATTTTATAAGGAACTTTTAGGATGTGTTTCTAGAGGAATTACCTACATTGCCATCCTAGCACAAGTTTGATTTCTCAATTGACATAATATTTGGATCTAGATTGTAGTCTAAGGTACCATACAAGATGACAACCACTGAATTAGTTGAGTTTAAGGCTCAACTTTAGGAGTTGTTATCGAAATGGTTGATTTGACCAAGTGTGTCACCATGAGGTATACTATTAGTCTTCATAAAGAAGAAGGATGTTACTCTTTGCCTATGTATTGATTACAAAATGTTGAAAAAGGTGACAATCAAGAACATATACCCATTACCTCATATTGATGATCTTTTTTATTAGATGCAAGGGGAAACCATCTTTTACAAGATTGATCTTAGATAAGGGTATCATCAAATAAGAGTCCAAGATTAGGATATTATAAAAACAATAGTCAGATCTTGATATGGACACTATGAGTTTACAGTGTTACCTTTTGGGTTGAAAAATACTCCAACATCATTAATGAATTCATGAATAGTGTGTTCAGATATTATCTAGACTATTTTGTGTTGGTATTTCTATATGACATCCTCATATATTATAAGGATGAGGAAGAACATCTAACATCTAGAACTAGTTCTACAACATTTGTGGAAGCATATATTGTATGATAAGTTGTCCAAGTGTGCATTTTTTTAAAATAAAGTGCAATATCTTGGACATATTATCTCAATGGATGGAATTTTTGTGGATCCAACAAATATTAGAGTCATAATGGAGTGGATGACACCTAAGAATGTACATGAGGTAAGAATTTTCATGGAATTAGTAGATTATTATTGGAAATTTGTTCCAAAATTATCAAAGATAGCTAATCCAATTACTTATTTTTAGTAGAAGAATCAAGGGTTTGTATGGTCAAACAAGTGTGAGAAATCCTTTTAGGAGATAAAAATGAGTCTTATTTCAACACTAGTGCTAAGAGTTATTGATCTTAATGGTCAATTATTAGTGATCATAGATGCATATAGGGATGGACTTAGAGGAGTTATTATGTAGGATGGTTTAGTTGTAGCATATGAGTCCAAAAAATTAAATCAATATGAGGTGAATTATGCCCCTCATGACCTAGAATTTGATGTAATAGTGCATGCCTTGAAAGTTTGGAGGCATTATCTATTAGGGAAACCATTTTATCTCAGGATTGATGACTTGGGACTCAAGTACATCTTCACCCAATTGAACCTAAATGCATGTTAGAGATGATGGTTATAATTCTTATCTAATTATTATTTTTATATTAACTATATCAAGGGTAAGGATAATATATTTTTTGATGCTATAATCCATAGAAGCTACATAATAGCCATGGCTACTATCAAGAGTACTTTCTATGATCAAGTAATCAAATTGTCACTAGTAGATGAATTCTATGATCAGGTCAAGAAAGTATTGTCAAAGAATGCTTAGAATCCTAGGTATAAAGAATTCAAGATAGAGAGTGATGGTATTATGATGGTAAAATGGTAGGATGTACATGCCTAATAGAGATAATATGTGGAGCATGATCCTAAAGGAACTACAAAATGACCCATATTCAAGACATCTAGGTGTAACCAAGCTCATGGCTAAGCTAAGACCTCTCTAGTTATGGAAAAGGATCAAGAAAGACATAGTGGATTTTGTGTCTCATTGTTTGGAATGTCAGTGTGTGAAATTTGAACATGTGTATATAGTAGGATTATTATATCCTCATGAAATATCAAAATATAAGTGGTAGGTGATTAGCATGGACCTTATCTAAGGATTACCATTATCATGGATCTAACATGGTATGCTATTGGTTGTAGTTGATCAACTAACCAAGGTATCCCACTTCATACCAAGTAACTTGATAGATGATGCACCTATGATTGTGAAGATATTTGTGAAAGAGGTTTACCAATTGCATTGATTTTTATAAAAGATAATTTTATATCAAAATTTGAGAATGATTTCTATATTTTGGTTGACTTTGAATTTATCTTTGGGTACATAGTTTAATTTCAACACTAATTATAACCTAGAAAATAATGGATAGATAGAGAGAGTTAACCATGTTTTAGAAGATATCCTTTATATGTATTTCATAGATAAAAAATACAAGTGGGAGGAGTACCTTCCATTGGTTGAGTTTGCTTACAATTAATCATACCAATTAGCATTAGCAATGGCTCCATTTGAGGCATTATATGTAAGGAGGTATAGAGCACTAGTTAGTTGGGACAAGTTAGAAGATAGGGTAGTATTTGGACCTAAGATGCTTGTGCAAATGTTAGAGAAAGTTAAGATAATTAGGTAGAGGTTGGTTGAGGCCAATGATAGACTAAAAATTAATGCTAATCTGAAGAGAATAATAAGGTATTTTTTTGTAGGTGATAAAGTGTTTTTATGGATTAAGCCTCAAGAAAGATCTATTAATTTTGGGAAGTTAGCTAAAATTTCACCTAGATATGTGGGACCTTTCATGGTTTTGAAAGTTTTCAATCATATAGCATATATGCTTGTATGACCACCATCTCTAGATCTTTTACATAATGTATTCCATGTGTCTTATCTTAAAAAAGTATGTTGTTGATCATTCACATGTGTTGGATTAGAATGTTTTACAGGATCTAGATCTTGGAGTGGTCATTGTAGAGCCAATTAGAATAATTGAATCTTGCAAACTCAATTTGAGTAATAGAGAAGTGTCACAATGCAAGGTCTAGTGGGACCAATATTCTAAAGATAGTTCTAATTGGGAGGATTATAATGAATTTTACAAGTTGTTTCACAATTTTTTACTTGATATGTCGCTACATATTATTTTATTCTCTATCGAATAAAGTTTAAATTTAGAACTTATCTTTGAATAAGTGTCATCGAGATGATGACTAGCTTTAGTGGGAAGGATGTCACATCTCAATTTCTCTCTAAATCTAATAACCTATTGATTTATGGATTTTTATGCTTATTATTTAACTAAATACTATTTAGTTAAGCTTGATTTCATATGTTTATTATGGGTAGTTATATGTTGCTTAATTTACATGATTGATATAGCTATGGAGTTAACTAGAATTTTATACTTAGTACATGATGATCATGTTTTTTAGTTTATTATAATAATATTTTATGGATTATATATGTTATGGGTGTTAGGTTGTGGAGCTAAAAGCTTCACTGATGCAGACATGGAGGAGGTTGCAGGAGTGTTGCAGAGTGTCACAGAGACTGGCGTTGGTCTGGCCAACCGACGTCGGCAGGATTAGACAAGGAAGCAACCGATGTCGGTCAGTAGTCAGCTAGCGTCGGTGACCCCCAGGTAGACAGGGACCGACGTCGGTCGCCTATGTGGTTCAGACTGCATTTATTACGGGCAGTTAGCTAACGAACCAAGTGTTTGCATGATTAGATCTATTTTTAGACTGAGAGCTGCGGATCTAATTATTGTAATTAGATGTCTAATTATTGTTTGGATGAGATCTATATAATAGACTCATGGTTGTATTGGAAAAGTGTTCTAGTTTGAGTTGAGAAAAGTTAGCTCCTTCTATGTGTGAGGTGAGCAAGGGTGTTCCTCCTAGTTCCACAGCAGTACCAAGGTGGGTGCTGGTTTTGGAGAGTCAGCAAGATTCTTCAGGTGTGTAGGATCTTGGTCACAGGTGCATGGCCTATATAGGAGATCTACATGGTAAGTAAGATCATTGATCTACAGGTGTATGTGTGTGCAAGGTCAAGGTTCATAGGTGTGCAGAACTAGGTTGATTTATAGGTGTGCAAGATCAGATAGGATAACAACACAATAGGGAGCAGTATCAGGTAGGATCTACTTGGAGTACAGGTGTGTACTCGGATAGAGCAAGAGAAGAAGGTAAGAGAGTTCCTTCCATAAGTATGGTCTATTGAATTGTAGGTTGTTGCAGGTTCATGGGAGATCTACTTGAAGTACGTTGAGTACTTGTGGAGTGCGTGGAGCACTTGTGGTGTGCGTGGAGCACAGGAGGTGAACACCAACTCTGTGTTTGAGTTGTGTGTTGGGACCTGAGAGAGAGAGCTTTGAGGAGAGAATTATTGTTCACTTGAGGTATGGCAAGCCTCTAAAGAGGTGGTGGAGAAGAAGTGGCATCTTCTTTATTGTATTCTTTTCTGTATAAAGTTTTAATACAAGTTGTGTATTGTCTCTCATATCTTATGTTATTCTAAATTCTAGTTACTTGTTGATTCTAGTTATTTCTGCATATTAAGTTGCTTGGTTTGGTAATCAACTGTATGCTTCTTGGTGTTTCACATCCTATCAAGTGGTATCAGAGCTAAGGTTGCAGGGAGTAGGTTTTGTGTTTGGTTACAAGTCACTCTCAGGGGTTTCTGATTGAGTGGGAATAGAGCAATGGCAGATGAAAGTAAGCTAAGAATGGAGGAGTTGAAAAGCACAAATGGTCACTCACAGTCTTATGGAAAGAAAGAGCAGGTAAAAGATTATTATTGGTTGGTAGTAGATCAACATGAAGGAATTGAAGACGCAGATGTTGCAAGTGTTGTTGCACAAGATGCTTTTGGAGGTTTCTTGGATAAAGTTGAATCTTGGATAAAAGATTCGGTTGCCTCTTTCCATGCAGCCCTAGGTAGAGGAGCTAGTAAGCCTTGCCAAAGAATTGGCAAAGGGGAAGTGAAGCTGAAATTGTAGGTGGCCAACACACAGGTGTTGATGAAGGTCATGAAGGTCCCAGATTTGGAGATATGGCTAATTTATTTAGAAAGATTGGGTGATGAGAGATGCACAAGAACTCTCACAGCGGATGCACTTGAATTAGCTGGTGGTAAGAAAATAGGTACTCTTTATCTACTTGTTTATATTAATGATTCTTCTTTTGTTGCAGAGACGTGGCTTCATAGGCTTGGTCACATGAGTAGGAAGGAGATGCATGTTCTTAAGCGGAAGATAGATATATTTGATAGGCTTAAAAACTGGAGAGCCTTGGTGTACTTGGAGGAGATGGCAGACAGAAACCAGTGGATGGTGCTAGATACTTCTGAGCAGGGCAGTTTGGACATGGGGATTGATTCAAAAGAGATTGCAGGTAAAAATTCATCACTCACAGGCAAACACAGATACCAATGTCGGTCATGAGGAACCGGTGTCAAATAGATAGGTGCCAATGTCGGTCATGTGTAGACCGAAGCTGGTGATGTCAGGCAGGGTAAGACCGACATCGGTCAGGAGGACCGACGTCGGCAGTATGTAAGACCGATGTCGGTCAGGGGGACCGACATCGGCAAAAGGGACACCGATGTCAGTAAGGTCAGTAGTTAGGGACAGACGCATGGGAATCGATGTCGGTTGGATGCAGACTATGGAGTGACTGAGGTCGGTCACTATAACGGATTTTGGGTGGACAGCACGCTGTCAAGGAGTCTCAAACACCCATATGGAGGACTGAAGACGTAAGTAGGCCCTCAAATTCGTTTTTCCTCTTCTTTATACTCATTGCTGGTTATAGAGCAGGAAGGATCTAGGAAATAGGTGGGAGCATGGCATGGATATATTGTAGAACCAAGCGGAGATTTGGTAGTGTTGCTAGCAGGATGAAAGCATAGAGATGAATGGATTCCTTAGTTGAAGAATAAAGTGAATGGATACGTGAGATGGAAGACCAGGTATATGGTCTTGAGGAGCTACAAGATAGTGGTATAGGTTTTGACAGGTGGAGGATGAAACATGGCTTCAGTCAATGTCAGGGTAACTACTGTGGTTTGTCTTACCAGGTGGATGATGGGTCACGACATCATTCTGTTGCTGTATGTGGATGGTATGTTTTGCAAGTAGGATTGTACATACAAGGTTTTTCTGAGCTAAGGGTAAGATTAGTTCAGTGGCATGTCATGAGGAGTTTGGAGCAGCAGAATTCTTTGACATGGGAGACATGGAGATCACAGGTTTGATTTTGTCTCTAGTTGGAGCTGATGTGAATCAGGTGTTGGCGAGGTTCAGGATGCAGAGCCAGAGCACACTAAGCGCTGGATAGGTACAGTGTCTAAAATCACATGAGGTCTAGTATAGACCTGAGTATTCCCATGTAGTGGGATCTGTCAGAGAGTTAGGAGCCAATTCGGGGAAGTGGGTTCTCAGGTATTTGAGAGGGACTGGCAGCAGGGATTCATGCTATGTAGGGTCAGGACTTCACTACATGTGTTTGTAGGTTTGGATGTGGTAGGTACTCGGATGACAGGAGGTACACCACAGGATGTGTGGTGGGTTGTCTTCAAGATTAAGCTTGAAGAGGGATACAAACTAGAAAATAGATTAGATGGAGTACAGGTACAGGTACAGTGCAGTTGTTTATCTCCAAGTGGGAGATTGTTAGGTTATGGAGCTAAAAGCTTCACTGATGCAGACATGGAGGAGGTTACAAGAATGTTGCAGAGTGTCATAGAGACTGGCGTTGGTCTGGCCAACTGACATCGGCAGGATTAGACAAGGAAGCAACTGACGTCGGTCAGTAGTCGACCAGCGTCGGCGACCCCCAGGCAGACAGGGACCGACATCGGTTGCCTGTGTGGTTTGGACTACGTTTATTACGGGTAGTTAGCTAACGAACCAAGTGTTTGCATGATTAGATCTATTTTTAGACTGAGAGCTGTGGATCTAATTATTGTAATTAGATGTCTAATTATTGTTTGGATGAGATCTATATAATAGACTCATGGTTGTATTGGAAAAGTGTTCTAGTTTGAGTTGAGAAAAGTTAGCTCCTTCTATGTGTGAGGTGAGCAAGGGTGTTCCTCTTAGTTCCATAGCAGTACCAAGGTGGGTGCTAGTTTTAGAGAGTCAACAGGATTCTTCAGGTGTGTAGGATCTTGGTCACAAGTGCATGACCTATATAGGAGATCTACATGGTAAGTAAGATCATTGATCTACAGGTGTATGTGTGTGCAAGGTCAAGGTTCACAGGTGTGCAGAACCAGGTTGATTTGCAGGTGTACAAGATCAGATAGGATAGCAACACAACAAGGAGTAGTATCAGGCAGGATCTACTTGGAGTACAGGTGTGTACTCAGATAGAGCAAGAGAGGAAGGCAAGGGAGTTCCTTCCATAAGTATGGTCTATTGAATTGTAGGTTGTTGCAGGTTCATGGGAGATCTACTTGAAGTACGTTGAGTACTTGTGGAGTGCGTGGAGCACTTGTGGTGTGCGTGGAGCACAGGAGGTGAACACCAACTCTGTGTTTGAGTTGTGTGTTGGGACCTGAGAGAGAGAGCTTTGAGGAGAGAATTATTGTTCACTTGAGGTGTGGCAAGCCTCTAAAGAGGTGGTGGAGAAGAAGTGGCATCTTCTTTATTGTATTCTTTTCTGTATAAAGTTTTAATACAAGTTGTGTATTGTCTCTCATATCTTATGTTATTCTAAATTCTAGTTACTTGTTGATTCTAGTTATTTCTGCATATTAAGTTGCTTGGTTTGGTAATCAACTGTATGCTTCTTGGTGTTTCGCATCCTATCAATGGGATAGCTACCTTCATTGTTTTGAGGTGGATATAGGATTAATTCATACCTTAGAGTGTGATAGAGGGAAGGCATATCGAAGAGGGTGGTGTAGATGAAGGCATTAGGGATGACAAAAGGTAAGACTATAAACCCACTCACCCACCATGATAGTTTAGCATACTTTATATTCATTGCTTGATTTAAATAGTTTTAATGTCTTTGATTGTAAATATAATCTTATTGAGATCTTTTTTTTTATGTTTGATGCTCATTTAGTTATCTGATTTCATTTATGGGTGTCATATTTAGATTTATTCATACGGGGTTATTGATATGACAAATACATGAATATATTAATGTTTTATCATTACTCATTATTTTCTTAGATATAAATATATGTGGAATGATAATTATTTGTTTTGTTTTCATACATATAGTAGTAGACAAATTATATTACTTTGCTTGATTAGTTTGTTAAGTGACTATTAGTGCTTAGAAGGTTATTATTATTATTAATAATAATAATAATAATAATAATAATAATAATAATAATAGTTAAATAACCTATATTAAGTCATTAATAAATTAGAGTTCTTTTTTAAAAATTATGAATGAAATTAGTTTAGCATGGTCATTATGAGATTAATGTTATTGACTAATGATTATTATAAAGCCTTTGCACTTAATCAATATACATAATCTTATACAAATTCAATGTAGATAGTTTCATTTTTTAAATGATTATGTGAGACATCATAATGTATGATTTTATGGATGACTTATCTTTCTGTTGATGTTCTAGGTTTTTATTTCAAACTAGTTGATATATCATTAGAATTATAATGTTGAATATTTTTTTAAAGTCGATTGATTAATCAATAATAGTAATGCATAAAGTGATTTGGTGAAGTTAATGAACATGCATAATTTAAAGGGATTATAACTATTATTATATTTTTTAATCATAAAAATTTCAAGATGTTATGGTTTTTCTTTGGTTGGCTTGTGTTAAGCAACTATTACGTAAAAATATTCATACTATTTTGGAAAAATTGGCATGTTGATTGTCAATTAGTCTTCCCATAGTCTTCTATTAGTTTGATTTCATAGAAAGATTCCTACACCAAGGTCATAAATAACACAAGGAGTTCTGGCAGAATTAGAGGAAATTATTTGCATGAGGTTAACATGTAAGAGAATTTAATTGGGAGACATGATTCTTGGGATAACATGAATAACAAGGGAAGGCATAAGAGAAAGAAGGGATTCGAGCTAAGAAGAAGAAATAAATTTAAAATTTTGTCATTATTGGTTTCATTTACCAGGTTGGTTTCATTTTTAAATTTATATGAATGAAATGTTGATATCTAGTAATAAATTCCCTAGGTTTTAAGCAGTTTCATTTTTTTGAAAGTATGTATAAGGATAAAATTTTGGCCCTGTGGATGGCTCAAACATCCATAGAATCAAACTTATATTCTTAAAACCCTAAGATTACATAATTAGGACTATGTGAATATTTTATCTTTCAATATAAAATTTGAGTTTGAATGAAAAATGAGCCTATGTGTTTATGTTATGGGAATGGAAACCCCAAGGTAAGGGAAGACTCTATTGATTTTTGAACCATAGGGATTTAAAATGTAAATGTTGGGTTTTTGGGGTTCATCAACATATATAAGTTCATCCTCATATATATATATACAATTCTCATAACAAATAAGTGTTAAAATCACAAATATATAATACATTTGTCAAAAATGGTTTTTAACTAGTTTCAAACTAAGTTTAAAACTTCTAGTTTATGTTAATAGTTCATCCTCATATATATATATATATATATATATATATATATATATATATATATATATATATATATATATATATATATATATATATATATATATATGAGGATGAACTATTAACATAAACTAGAAGTTTTAAACTTAGTTTGAAACTAGTTAAAAACCATTCTTGACAAATGTATTATATATTTGTGAGTTCAACACTTATTTGTTATGAGAATTGAGGGTTCAAGTTTAATCAACCCAACAAAAGGGTTCAATTGTGTATAATGATGTTTGGGTAGAATAGAATAAAATCTAGTTTTATTTCACTTATATTTGTTATCTAAAGGATACATATACATATACATGGATATGTTTATAAATATGCAAGACTTAAATGGCCTAAAATATATACATATCAATGTGTATATATAATATCTAGCTTTATATTGTAGCATTAACCTATTTATGTCTATGAATCATTTGATATTGAAACATACTAAAAAAAGTATATAAAACCTATAGGTGCATAGGGAAAATGAAAAGGCCTATTTAAAATCATATGTTGAAAAATGTTTACAAGAATAAGTCATGTTTAGATTATGGTAATCTACTTGCTTAAATAATAGAGAATATTATTTATATAGGGTCAAAATTCTAATAGCTTTTCATGATGATTCAGTTATCTATTATGTATATTTTAGTAAATGTAAATAAGTATTAATCCTTAAACACATTGAAAATAATTTACTAATATATGACCATAACTCCTTAAAAATTAATACAGTTATGTGTGTGTGTGTGTGTGTGTGTGTGTGTGTGTGTGTGTGTGTGTGTGTGTATATATATATATATATATATATATATATATATATATATATATATATATATATATATATAAACTCAGGTTGAAAATGACTAGGTTTTGTTGAGAAGTTTTGTCATTGATGTTAAGGTCAAGGTTGATATCATTGATGCCAAGGTCAAGGTTGATGTCACTAATGTCAAGGTGCATCTAGCAAAGATGCATAGTGAGTGGTTAGTGAAATATGAACCATGTGACATGAGAGAATTTGGAGGCAAACTGATGTCTTGTTGTTAAGAGAGAATTTGAAGGCAACTTAATGATTATTCTAAGGTCTATGTCATGATTCAAGTCAACTTGATGACTTTAAGTATTATCACAAAGAGGTTTGATGATCAAGTCATGGTAAGCATGATTTGATTACTAGGTGTGTTGAGAAGCCTAGTCATAACAATAATAGTCATTTAATTAAATTAGAAAGCTACATTTAAGTGATTAAATACTTAACATTTTGATCCTAAGTTAGGCCCATCATCATCCTCTTTAGGCCCTAACAATCATAGTCATATCATGAGAATGTGCATGATGAGCATGAAGAGGCATGTTAAAATTTATTATATTATCTAAAGAGCATGAAATGCATGTTATAAAGGTTTATAATCATCAAATAATGTTTCAAGATCAATTATTAAGCTTTAAGAGCTTGAAAACCCTAATCATGTAATTGGTCACTACATGAAGAGACCTTATGAGAAGGTATGAGGTTGGTATCTTGGTGATATGGATACACATAGGCATGAGTGGATATTTTAGGATGCTTAAACATGCATACAATACATTATAAGCACTCATGAGAGTCTCAAAGTGAGCCTACATGGGTAGGGCCCATAGACTTAGCATATAACTAGACTTGTTTTAGACCTTGCCTAACCTAATGAGGAGTCATGAGATGTTTTAAAGGCCTATGAAGGATAAAAATTAGTGTTTGAGAAAGTGATAGGTTTACTAATCATGTATATTATGGGTATATCACATGAAAATAGTCTTGAATTTTAGTTTCAAGACATAATGTGATTTGTAGGTCAAGGTCCAAGCAAGCAAAGAAAGAGATGATGGCCAAATGAGGTATGAGTTTTAGATTTCAAGATAAGCATAGGAAAATGATTATTTATCTATTTATGTCATTTTTTTCAAATATTTTAACCAAGTTTCAGGTCAAATTTTACAATAAAAGGCAATAAAAAGTGTTTTGAGGTCTGTTATGTGCATAAAATGAAGAATTCTCAACTAAAAAAAACCTTTCAAGTACTCGTAAACACATGTAACCTCTGCATGGGAACATAATATGTTCATGGTATATGGGTAAGGGTCCTATCTCAAATTTTCAAGCATTTTTTTCTATAATAAGGGGCTAAGATTTATGAATAATCATTAACACTAGAAATAATGTTAACCCTCTCTAAAACCCTAACTTTGACCTAATGAGAAAGATATTTATAAAAATAGCCCATAATGGTTTAAAATGTCTATTTAAGTGATTTTAGTTTTTATTTAACTCTCTTAGGAACCTCTAGGTGTGATTTTTTTAGGTGAGTGAGTGGACCCTTCAGGAAAAGCATTGTTTCTTAGAGATTTATTGTAATAGTCAAAGTTAACCGAGTCAAAGTTGATAAATGAATGAAGGTTGAATATTGAGAATTTTATTTCATGTTAATATTGTTTTATATATAGTTTTTAGTACTTATATTATCTAAAATGGTCATATAAGTCAACCTATTGCTAAAAGACCTAATTATGTAGACAATAAGAAAACTAAGTAGAAGTGAGAAACTAATTAGGTATGTGTTATCATGGATTAGGGATGAATACAAGTTCATGGATATTTTTTTCAAGACTTTTAATTCATGATAATATTGTATATATATTTATGTTCATTTTATATGTTGACAATGTTTTTCATAAGTTGACCTGTCTTGTGAAGATAAGATAATGAAGGTGTAAGGTTGTGAGATTGGTCTATAGAAATAATATTTTCTCTTAACCATGGTATATTTATATATAAAAGTTAAATTATTATCTTATATTATTATAAAAATTCATCAATATTCCTTGGAAGTGGTCATACAAGTTTTAGAGAGTAAAATCACCATGGTTGGTCTTCAAGGTAAACTAGCATATTTGGGTAAGCAAGTTGCAGTGATGAGTTGGAGGCTCTATGACCTTAAATAAAGAATATAAATCACTTTAAATTTTTTTATTTTAAATTTAATTACCTTTAAATTCTTTAAATAATATTTTAATTTAGTATAAAATGTTGGAACATTGAAGCCAAAATGGTTTGTCTGATTGAGTAAGTTCTATGAGAGAGGAGGTCAATAGATTGGTCTACAAGACCAATAGTTGTCATTATTTATTGTGATAATTTTAATGAAGGTTGATTTTAGGATGATTTAATATAATTTTAATTAATTTTAATATCTTTATTTTTTTCTTATAGGTGTCAAAATTTCAAGGTTCCATGATTGTGTTTTGAGGCCAATTGGCAATTCTATGTGAGCTACTTGCAGAGAAGGGTTTGAGCCTTTTTGTCCTAAGTTTTAAAACAAAAAATATATGTCAATGACCTAATTTCATGTATCTTATATATATTTATTTTTTTCCATGATTTTTTGTCAAATTTGTGTTTATTCTTAAATTATTCAAGACAAATTTTATTGGTATAAACATGCCTAATATGAACCGTACTAATGATGTGCTTCAAGTAGTGGTTTAAGATAAAAAGTGTTATGGATCATAGATGAGATTATTAGGGTTATATTGGGATTTAATATTATGTGTTAATACCATATAAATTATTTTAGTTTTATCCAAGAAGATCAAAGGGTAATGTGTGCTAAGTATGCCTAATAGAATTAGGTCTTCATGAGACCTAAAGGAGAGATGAGGCCTATTTAAGAAAGGTTAGACCTAAAGGGAATAAAATAAAATTTTATCTAGTATATGAGAGGTAATAATATACATTTAATTTATTAATTAATAATTTTAAGAGTGTTTGGTTGAATAAGAAGGATATGAAAAAGAAACTTGTATAAATACTAGGCATTTTTAGGCCTATTTGTGTACATAGTGAGTAAGAGAAGAAAAAAGGATATTGTAGAGTAGAAAGAGGTATTTTAGTCCATAATAAGAATATAAAATATTATTTATGATCATTTTTTATAGGTTTTGTGTGTGAGGATCAAGGTCATATGACCTAATCAAGTCAAGAAGAGGGCTAGTTGAGCGAAAAGGGCTAGAGACTAGTTTTGAGAGGGATATAAGTGTGTGAAGAGATAAAGAATGAGATCATAATATAATTTATTTGAAAAAAGGTATTATAAGTGTGATAAAGGGTTTTATGTGGTTGATTTTTTTTGAATCATTTAGGGTTTTAGTGCCTCCTTGCAAGTGGGTGCTTGCTAAAGACTAGCTGAGTTAGTACTTAACTAGTTGGGGTTGATGCTTCAATTGAAGTTGGTGCTTCACTAAAGTTTATGTTTTAGTTATAGGAATATATTATATTTTAATATATTATTTGGTTTATTCACATTTAGGGTTTACCATATATATGGGGTGTTGACTTGTGTAATATTAGTTCATGCTTTTCTAATTGATTATTTATGCATTATTTGTTTTATATGTTGATGGTTGATTAAGAAGATTTGATAAGAAATTTTTGAAGAATAATTCACCCCTAATCTCAGTAATTTTTCTTCCAACATTTGATATCATATCCTATTCCTTTGAATCAAGTCTAAAATCCTAAAGGAGATCCTAAAATCAAGGATAAGTAGTCAGCAAGATCAAGGTGGTTTCTCTACTAGGAAGGCTCTATTGTTTAATGGGTCTAACTATGCCTTTTGGAATTTCAGGATGAAGATATATTTTATGTGACAAGGACATGATATTTGGAAATTATTTGTGGATGGTTTTATTGGTCTTCCTATTCCACCAATAGATGAAATAGATAAGAAGGCTAGTGAAAATAACTCCAAGGTAATGGATGCCATTCTTTATTGCCTATTAGAGGTAGACATTGTGAAGGTAATGAATTATGTATCAACTAAATATATATGTAAGAAATTGAAGAACATATATTAAGGAGACACCAAAGTTAATATGGCCAAGTTATAGACTGATTAAAGATAGTTTTAAATTATGAAGATGAAATAATTGCATATTACCTATTGAAGGTTGATGAGGTTGTCAATCTCATTAGAGGATTGAGAGAAGAGGTGAAAGAATCTAAATTTATCCAAAAATTCTTGAGATGACTAACTCCTAAGTTTGACTCCAAGGCATTTTTAGTATAAGAGATAAGATTTGGATAAGCTAGAGATGGATGGACTTTATAGCATTTTGAATACCTATGAAATGAGAACTAGTGAAGGAAGATATCCAAAGAAGGAAGTAACCTTCAAAGTTGAGAATAATTAGAAATAAAATAAGGTCAAGTATGAGGAATTATCAGATATTGATGATGATCAATTGATAACCATGTTTGTTAGGGAGTTGAGGATTGGATATGGTAAGTACAAAGGTAAATTGCCCTTAAATTTTTTTAACTATGAAAATATTAGCTGCTTTGCATTTAAGTGTCATAATAAGTATAAATATGAGCATAATGAAGAACATGATGAACATAATTAAGATGACAAGAAGATATATAAGCCTAATAACAATAAGAAGGATTTCAATAAGTATGAAGGTAGAAAAAGAAATTTCAAGAACAAAATAAAATTATACACTAAATAAGATAACTCTACTGATGTAAGTGACTCAAGTGCATTTGATAGTGATGATGGTAGTCATGAACTTGAACATGCCAATAATGAAACCTTGTTTATGTCCATAGAATCAGATAATAAGGGTTGTTCAAGTGGTAAAGGCATTATGATTGATGTGGAATCAGATGAAGAAGAAGCTAAAGTAGATCTTGAGTTAGAATTGGTAATTTCCCTAGAGAAATTGAAGTTCTAAAGGAAAAAGAATAACAAACTAAAATCATTAGTTAAAGACTATGCAGACTAAATATGATTGTTTTAGGAAAGGATGAGTAATGCTTCCAAGGAATATGATGAGATCATCAATAAATTTGAGGCAAAATTTGAATTAATCAATGTAATTCTAAAGGCTAAAGAGAAAGAGTGCATTAGGTATGAAACTGAAGTAGAATCTTTGAAATCTAAATTGAATCAAGCATCTAGTAAGGTGAAAAACTTTATGAGGTTTTAAAAGAGAAATAAGGTTCTAGATGACATATTGAGTAGCCATAAGTTTTCATGTGACAAGATAGGTCTTAGTTTAAAATAATACCAAAATGAGGCACCTTAAGTCAAGGAGATGATTACTGAAGACAAGAAGGTCAAAATGAAAAGACCTATCAAAAAATCCAATACAATAAGGTTGAAAAATATTTTAATGGTTAATTTTTTTTGTGCAATCAGTTTGGTCATAGAACAAGAGAGTATAGAATACCCTCCAATAATGAGTACTCAAGGGATTATGGAAGGATTCACAACTCACATCAATTAAGAGGTATGTATAAGGTGGTTTATTAAAATTATCATGATTTATGACACATTAAAATATTTTGTCTTAACAAGGTTATAAGGTAATCAAGTTGAAAAAGGAGGTTTGAAACCTATAAAGTACTAAAGAGAAGGAAAATGAATGTATGGAAACCAAAGATAATGAAGATGAGTCATGATTTGTGTAAAAAATCAAGTAGACTAATTGTTGTGACTAAAAAGGATTCAAATGTGAAATAAATTTAGGAATTCCTATTTTAAACTCATAGTAATGATTAAATAGATTATGAAGATATCAAACCTATAATGCTAATCAATCCTAAAAGGGTCTTGAAGGACATTCAGTCATGTGAGAGTATGGAGATCTAGGAATATCCTAAACTTGTGATGTTTTAGTGCTCTATAAAAAGGGGTGAACTCATTAGTATTAAATAAGACACTCTTATGTTAATATAAGCATGGTGGATGATTGGTTTGAGGGGGATATATTTAGGTATATGATTGAGTTTGATCTGCATTGAAAATTGTTCTTGTAATCAAAGTTAATTTGAAGAAAGTATGCATGGAGTAAGGGGGAACATGTTACCTTATGATTCATATTATATGAGTTAAGATAATATATTAATAAGGTATGGTTACATATGATAGTATATGTAAGAACCTTTTCCATTAATTTTAAAGGGGGAGAAAGTTCAAGAAAGGAGATTGACCAAACTAGGGAAGATGAGTGTGATCAGGCTAAATAATGATTTGCCATCAATGACAAAGGGAAAGAGTGTTGATAAGTGATGCAATTGATGTAAAGTTCAAGGTTTATATAATTTATTTTATTTATAAGTTTTATGTCATTGATGTTAAGGTGCATCTGGTAAAGATGCATGGTGAGTGGTCAGTGAAATATGAACCACGTGACATGAGAGAATTTGAAGGTAACCTAATGTCTTTATATTAAGAGAGAATTTGAAGGAAAACTAATTATATTATAAGTTAAATTTAATTATTCAAGTTATATTTATGACTATAAATATTGTCACAAAGAGGTTTGATGATTAGGTCATGGTAAGCATGTTTTAAGTATGAGGTGTTTTGAGAAGCATAGTCATATCAAGAGCATGTGCATGATGAGCATGACGTGGTGTGTGTATAGGTATAATATTTTATGAATATAATAAAATTCATGTGATCAAGGTGTATAAGTATCAAATAATGTTTCAATATTAGTTTTCAAGCTTCAAGAGCTTGAAAATCCTAGTCATGTAATTGGTCACTGCATGAAGAGACCTTGTGAGAAGGTATGAGGTTGGTGACCTAGTGATATGGATACACAAAATCATGAGTTTATGTTTTATTATGATTAATAATGCATACAAGACACTATAATCACTCATGAAAGTATTAAAGTGAGACTATAAGGGTAGGACCCATAGACCTAGCATGCAACTAGACTAGTTCTAGACCCTACTTGACCTAATGAGGGGTCATGAGATGTTTTAAAGACCTATAAAGGATGAAAAATAGTGTTTTATAATTTGAGAGTTTTCTTGAGCATGTATATGAGGGGGAAAACACATGAAAATAGGATTTAAGGTTAGTTTCAAGACATAATCTAATTTGCAGGTTAAAGTACAAGTAAGCAAAGAAAGAGATGATGGCCAAATGAGGTATGAGTTTTATATTTAAAGATAAGCATGGAAAAATGAGTATTTTTAAGGTTATGTCATGTTATTCAAATATGTTGACCAAGTTTTATGTCAAAGTTTTCAATAAAAGGAAAGAAAAAGTGTTTTGAGGTCTCTTGTGTGCATAGAATGAAGAATTCTCAACCCAAGAAGAAATTTCAAGTACTCATTGGCATGTGTAACCTATACATGGGAACCTAAGTTGATCATGGTATATTGGGAAGGTTCTTAGTTAAAAATTCTAAGCATTGGTTTTTGGAGTAAGGGTTTAAGCTTTATGAATAATCGTTAACACTAGAAATAGTGTTAACCCTCTCTAAAACCCTAACATTGTCTAGCCTAATGCTCAAAAGTTCTCCAATAATCATCAAAGAGGTAAAGGTGGAGCCTATATTTTATTAAATCATGGATTTAAAGATAACATTTTTAATCATGGTGTCTCTCCCTATAACAGAGTTATTTAAATATTACTAGAAATTCAAAATCAAACCTTTGGCTTGTGTAATATGTATGCCCCTAATGACTATAGGGAGTAGTCTGATCTACGGAATTGGCTGGATATAAATATGAAAAATGTTTCTTGGGTCTTTGGGGGAGACTTCAATATTGTGGAAGAAAAATATGATAAAATTGGGGGAGACCACTAAGCCTAGAAGGGCAATGAGATGTTTTTATGGTTCAAATTCAAAAGAATGCACAGAGTTGGAGACCCTCTCCAAAATGGTAAAAGCCTAAGTGAAGGAATTCAATATACTTGGTGTAATAATCAGAGTAAAAATATAAGGCAATACTCAAGACTTGATAGATTTTAATTGAATAAGGAAACATTCATTATGATCCCTAACAAGGATGGTAATGTGGTGATAGTGCTACCCTTTACTATGTCTAACCACCACCCTATTGAAATGGATTTTTCATTGGGTAGTGAAGATAATAAAGACACCTATCCATTCAAAGGGTTATATAAATTCAATATGTCCTATTTGGATGAAATCATGTGTTTGGAGGGTCTTTAATTATTTTAGAACATTAGAAAATTTGCATGTAACTCCAATTCCAAAATTAACCAATGGAACTTTAGTATGGAAAATTCAAAAAAAATCACAAAGACCTATGGGTAGATCACATAAAAAAAGTGTAGAAAACTTTCAAGGGACACTCAAGAGAAACTTATTCATGATGAAATATTGCTATAGCTTACCCATCCAATGGAAAAATTCTTAAAGAATTTAACCTCTTGAAGCATCAAGTTAGACAGTCATGGAACTATATTGATAGGGGAATACATATTTGATCTAGATTAACCTAGCTGAAGCTTGGTGATAGAGGCTCTAAGTTATTCTTTAGATTCTTGAAAGCTAAGCACACAAGAAGTAATATTAATGGTATTGAAGTTAGTGGGTAGATTATACAAGATGCAACCAACATAAAATAATATTTTTTGAGTTCTATTCTATTCTTTTCCTTTTTGATGGATCTAGTTACTGTATTGAACAAAATAGGGCTCTTTGTGATGCATGAATTCCTAAAAAGGTGTCATAAACTTAGGATTCTTTCCTTGATTCCTGTATCTCACTCAATGAAATAAAAAACACCATAGAATCCATTAAAGAAGATAAAGTGTTTGGGGTGGATGGATTCCTTACTAAATTATATAAATCAAATAAGGAGTGGATTGCTAAGGACTATCTGGAGGTTTGTAATGAGGCCATTGATGTTAGCACACTCAACCCAAACATAAATAGAGGAGTAATTAAGCTCATTCCTAAGGATGGTAATATATCTTCAATAAAAAATTAGAGACTATTGTAGACACCGAAATCGTGTCGACTCCCCTGGTCATTCCCCGTTTTATTCTTCTTCGCCTATTTAACCCTTGTCGATCACTTGTTCCACCAACCTTGACCCTGGCAGCATGTAAAAATGAGCACAGAGCTAAAGCTAGACTCTATCCCCATTGTGCATCTACCGACGACGGTCTTTTCCCGGCCGATGTCGCCGACGTCGGTCACTTATTAGTTCTCATTCAGTTTCCTGAAGGTTATCGAACCGTCTCTCAAACCGTCCCTGGCCTTCATTAGCGTCTGCCGATCAATCCCGAAGGCTATTCAACCATTTTTTGAATCAACTGATCAATCAATCAATCGACCTCCGAATTCTGACATCCACAGACTCTGGCAATCAACACTCTCATGATCAACCAACTCCAGCATCAACCAATCTACATTCGCTTCAATCTAGCATTGCACAGACAACTTCAACTATGGCTTTCATCACGTCTTCTGGCAGGTAAGTATTTACTCTGTTTGTTTTATTTCTTCTTGGTTATTATTTGTTCATTATTTCTGTCATCCCGAATCTTCAAACCACAGACCCAAGTTCTGCATCTCTCCTTTACATCCCTGCCCACTATCTGAATCCATAACTCTGCCCAGACTCGACTAAAACCCCTAGACTCTGTCTAAACCCGACCTTACCTTGCCCAGACCCTGTCCTGACCTTATCTCGATTCTATCAGACCCTGTCTCGACCCTGTTTTGACTCTCCCAGACCTTCTGCAACTCGTCCAGACCCTGCCCCGACTGACGCCAGTCATTACCCCGACCGACGCCGGCAGTTTGACCGACGCCGGCACCTTCCCTGACCGACGTCAGCACCACAGAGACCGATGCCAGTGATTGTGCAGAACAGTGCTGCATATCAGGTACGCATTTTTATTTTATGTCATTTATTTCTGTCATTTTATCTTTTATTATCTACTTTCGTCCAATATTCTGCTTTTTTATCAGTGGGTTGATATCCTTCTAGGAAGTCTTCGAACTTTCGGGATCGGGCGTTCACCTGACAGCCCACCTTATCCTTTGACTAACGTTTTTTCGTGTTTTAGCCTTTTCTTCGCAGGTGTCATTCCTCCATAGCCAAAGAGGAGAATCTTCCAACGTCTGATTTCGGTGCGCACAACTTATCAGGTACTTCTAGCCTTGACCATTTCTTTTAGTTTCTTATTTCTTCTTTGAATGTAGAAAGCAATTTTGCATAGAAACATTCTGGCACGCCCGGTGGGACCCTAGGTCCTCCTTGGGTTCTTTCTTTCTTTCTTTCGTTCACATAGGTGCATTAGGTTCCTTCTTTTTTGCCTCCTTTCGTCTCTTCTTAAACGACATCATAAGCAGGACTAAAACGAACATTTCTTTCTTTCTTGCACTTCTAGACTAGCTAAAACTCATATTCTTCGACTCTTTCTCCATTCATTTTTATACGAACAAACACTTCAACTTGGGCATTAAAATAATTTGCATTCATTTCTGTTTGCCTGCATCTTTTAGACCACACATAGTAATTAAACCGCATATTGAATTAATCTAGATCACTTGATGTTACACGACCAAACCACCTGCACAAAACAAACATTTTAACTTACCTGAGACAAGGCCCGACTGGGATTTCATCCCCCAGCAGATACCTTACCTGTCCCGGTGACCCTACTTGGATTTCATCACCAAGGGGGAAGCCCACTCCGTTCTCTGGCGGAGGATAAACTCTAGTGGAAGTATATTTTGGCTAAGCGAAACCAGCTAACCACTGGAATCGTGAAGTGAGGGGAGCTTGCTCCTTAGCACCAGGCCTGTACGAAAGCTAACACAGATTTCTTGAGCACCATAACAAAACCCGAAACCATCCATAGACTGCTTCTTCTAGGACCCGACTCACAAAGCCAATCTTCCTCTACACATATTCTAAGGCATAAGCCACTATAATCCTAATAATTTACTTCTAGGGTTTTAGGATCTGCTTGTGTCTTCATCTTTTTGGTTCTTATCTGCTTGTTTGAGCTTGTGAGGACATTCTTCCTTGCCTTGAATGGTTCTGACTTGTAGCCAAGCCAAGGCTCTAGTCGATCACGCGAGGCATCATCCTCTTCCATCTACCCCGCCTACAACCAACCCTATAATGGAGTTCAACTCGAAAACTGAAATAACTCCTACCAGACCATTTCTGACCCAAATGCCTATTATTCCAGAAGGGGACCAAGATTTCGCACGATTATTGGACCTCAATACCAAAGCCTTGCAACACTATCTCGCGAATAGCCGAACGCGAGACCCCTTGGGAAATCCAATTTATGGAATGCCGACCTCTTTCCTCGAGACTGCGGTCGTATCAACGGCGTCCGTAGTCCAACCCTTAGACAACCAGGCTATTGCCTCAACCAATGATCAACCTTTCACCAACCATCCAAGTGTGGCCTCTCCTTCCATCGTTGGGCCCACTTTCACCGGGGTTTCAGCCCCCAATCAATCTCAGTCCACTCAACCACTTTCTACCCCCTTTCAAAACCTGGTCGTCTCTATTCCGCCCACCCTTACTCCTATCAACACTAGGGTGGCTACCTATCCATTAGCCCATGTTACCTCTAACCAACCTCCCATGACAACATCAAACCTAGCCATGCCTTCCATCCAACCATCCTTAGTCACTTCTTCTGTCCCTACGACTAGTCATCCGTACGTTGCGCCCTTATTGGTACAACGGACTACGTCGTATACCTCTTCCAGCCTCTTTCAAGCGCCTTAAAATCTAGGAGGCATTCCACCCGCCAATCCGTCAGTAGATATTATCAAGATGCTGATGGATAAAATGTCCAACCTAGAGACCTCCGTTATCGGCTCACGCAACACTCTCTCGTACGAACAAATCTGTAACGAGCCCATCCATCCTTCTATCCCCATCAGACCATATCCTAGCCAGTGGGAACTTCCTAAGTTTTCTCGTTTCCAGAGCAAGGAAGACCCACAACAACATTTACGGGCATTCAGACATGCCTGTTACCTTATCGCCCACGATGATGCATTGCTCTTACGCATGTTTCCCATGTCTCTCTCGGGTGCTGCACTTGACTGGTACAGCTCTCTTCCCAGCCATTCCATCTTCACGTTCACTCAGCTGGCCCAGCTCTTCCTTGATCATTTCTCCATCAATATTACCAAGAAGGTCTTTATCACAGACCTCTATTCTATTCGCCAGTTCGAGGATGAATCTATTGCTAATTTCATCGCTCGGTGGAGGAGCCTTATCAATCAACTTTCATTTTCCTTACCTCAGCCTAAGCTTATCGAACTTTTCTCTTAAGCCTGTGCTAAACATATTTCTTCTACCTTGAGGGTTCAAACCTTCTGCACTTTTGACGAAGCCTTCACGATGGCTCGTAAACTTGAGTTACGTGCTGTCGAGGAGAATAAAGTCAAGTTACAGAGTAAGAATCCCAACTCCAAAACTAATGACCCTTCTTCTAAGCCCTCCTCGTCCAATCCTAAATCTAAAGCTTTAGCAAATGCTATGGTTGTTAGATCTTCTTCCTCTTCGCCTTCAACTAATCAACCTGAACCATCCACATCTATGAGCGCCACTCGCCAATTTCAGCAGAGATACATACAGCGACAGTTTACTCCACTTGGAGAATCATACGCGTCTGTGCTGGAAAAACTCGTCAAACAAGGGGCCATCAATCTCCCTCAGATCCGACCTCCACCACAATTTGATCCCTCACGCGCCATCCCTGCGTGGTAAAGGGAAAATGACTTCTGCCACTACCACCGTGTTAAAGGTCATGACACGGGCAACTGTAAAACCCTTAAAAACATAGTCCAAGACATGTTGGAAAAGGGTGACCTCATCCTCGACAATCCTAACGCCCCTCCTAATCAGGGTAACAATATCTGCAAACAACCGTTCCCCAATCATCCACCAACCCAAAACAACGTCCAGACTTTGACTGACAATACCCATGAACATAATATTTGAACAGTCAATACGGTCTCGCCCCTCATTTCTAACCAACCCCAAGAGGTGAGTTCATCCATCAGTCCATCACATGTGGACGAACCTCTTTCTCCGGCTAGTTCCCTCTCAACTTCTCTCATTTTGGAAGATGCCTCGACCTTACCAGCACCGCCAGTTTCACCATCTTCCTTCTTGCTGCCCATGGAGGACCCAACCTTTCCTACTCCTCGACCACAAGTGGAGGGCACTATCATCCCTACCCTTTACCCGCTTGAGGAGCTTCATTCTCCAGTTTCTTCTCCACCCAGGGAAGAACCCATCTCTCCTTCATCTCCAACCAAACATGAACCTGTCACAACTTCACCATGCTTTGGGCCCAAGACTACTACACCCGTCTCACCTTCACTCCCACAACCGTCAACATCTTCTCAAGAGCCTAAACCTCATCCCGCATCTTCTCAGCCATTTTCCCGACTAGTGGAGAAACTCAAACTTCTCCCTTCTAGGAAAGTGGAACATCAGGGATTGTGGGACCATCTCATAGCTCTTCAACAAGCTCGGGCCCTCTCATCTCATGCTGCTAATCCTCCCATGGCAGAACCTCCTAAGACTATCAACAAAAATCAGATCTCCACTTCCAAATCGTCTACATCTTCATCAACTTCATCAAAACAAAAACCCTCATCTACTCCGCCTAAACCTATCAAAACACTTGGCATTCGCTCCGTCTCCAACCTCACTCATCCACAAGTGAAGGTGGACTTAACCCAAACTTCAACTAATAGTAGTCTTCAATGCAAATCACAAAAGATTGCCAAACCACAGAGGCGAACGCCTCCTCTTCCGTCACCATTGCCCTCCATTTTGGGCCTGCATCCTTCAACCTTAACCAGAGTCCTTCCCGCTTCAACCTCTAATCAAAACTAGTTGCCTCCTTTGCTTCCTTTACCTACCGCTAGCCTACCCTCTCCCAAAAGGGCGATACCTCTCATGAAGAGTGTACCGTCTCTGCCTGTCATCGCACCATCAACCCAGAAGGTGGTACGAAAACCCCCTCCAACTTCGCCCAAGCAAAAGTCACCGACATCGCATACATCGATGAGCACGGACCCTTTAGTGGGCTCATACTCTTTGATCTTACAACGACTTTTGCAAACTTCTAGCATAACTCTTCCACCCATCAAGCTCTTTCAACCTCTCGGGTCTAAATCCTCCTGGTTCGACGACACGAAGATTTGTTTATATCATCATACACCAAGACATGACACCGAGACTTGCTGTGCCCTCAAGGCTGTCATTCACCGTTATCTGGAGAAAGACACTCTTCTCTTTGAGGACACTTTCGACCGACCCCCGACTCCTTCTCATAACCCTTCAACCTCTTCAAACCCATCCACATCTCATCAATCTGTTACAACCCCTTCATCACCTTCACCTCCCATCTTTGAAATCAATGCCATTCACATCACCACTAGGTCACAAAAGGACAAGGCAAAAGAAAAAGCCGCCATTCCTTGGACCTACCCTTTTGTCAATCCACCTCAACCGCCTAAGCCTAAGATTTCTATCCTTGGCGCGCCTCAACCCTCTTCTTCTTCTTTTTCCTCTTCCAGACCAATCCACGACTCCATGTTGAAACAGCTTCACCAGACGCCTGTGAAGATGTCCCTCTACGATCTCATCCAAACCTCACCCCAACATCGTCAGGCCCTCATCCAAGCCCTACAGGTAGTGGAGGTCCAACTCGAGGACCCCCAACCACTTGCTGCCCTTATCCACTCCTTAGCCCTTGTTGCCTCCATAACATTCAGCGATTTTGAGATTCCCACATCCAACACGGAAGATCAGGATGCCACCCTCTTCATCACTGCCTATATCGATCAGACACGCATTAAACACGTTATGATCGACGGGGGCGCTAGCATCAACATCATCTCCACCCATGCCTTTAATCAGTTGGCTCTTCCCAAGAATTGCGTCTCCAAAACTAACGCGATCTTGCACTCTTTTAATGACACTACTGCCACGACCATTGGCACAGTCATCCTTCATATCCACGTTGGTCCACGCACAGTCCCGGAGCTCTTCTACATCATCGAAGGAGAGTTCTAATACAACATCTTGCTGGGCCGACCCTGGATCCGTGCCATGGCCTGTGTCCCCTCCACCCTGCACCGTTGTGTGAAGTTTGAGCATGACGGACAAGTCCACACCATTCCCGCTGACCCTTCACCTTTCAAAACATGCAACACCACCTACCATCCAAACAATGTCCTCATTCCTATCAAGCCATCAACCCCGGCACCGCCTCCATCTGTAGAAGCTTTGACCAGTTCCCAACAGGCAATCGCCCTTACACCTCCCCTTCAAGCGATGACCACAGATCCCATGGAAGACGTCTTCCAAAGACTTTCATTGGGAGAGTATCGCTTGCTGGCTTTAGACATGTTCCAAACTCCGCAAGAGTATGGACGCCTTCATCACAGCCCCAGCTACGAACATCGGATAGGGATGATCATACCTTATGGTCCCCCTCACCTCCGCACCAACTTCGTCTATGGGGGGCTTAATCAAGCTCCTACTGACGGTAATCCTCTTTCTTCACCCCAACCTTTCACATCAGAGTTTTTGTTTCTTGGCAACCCCGCCTTTGCACATACTTACCTTTACAGGTGTGCATGGAAGGGTTTTGGTTTCAGACGCTATGAGCATGGCTCCCATCAGCCTATCCAACCGCTCAATGATGACGACGCGAAGAAACGGTATGGTCTGGGATATCACGACCCCACTCAAGACCCTGTAGACCTTTGTCCTGAACCAATCCTTGACCAATCTCCTCCACACTCGCCTATTTCGCCACCTTCACCTATGGAGTCAGTGGTTTCCATTCCTCCTAGTTTTTTTTTTCCATAAACACCATCCGCTTGGACCCCTTGACTTATTAGCTCAATGGGGTATCCAAGTCTTTCCCTCTCATTCTTCCCAGCATGATCGAAGATGAGTCGGCAACCATTCACACTGCTCACTGCGTTGACGATGACGCCATTCTTTCTTACATGGGCGCTGATGATTCTTTCATCCAGCGCTCCCTCCCTTCTGAGACCCAGGTTATGTTAAATGAATCAACCATTGACATCAACCTTCCTTCTTCTGATGTTCCTTATGTTTTAAAGATTGGCCAATCTTTAGACGCTCAGGAGCAGCTTGACTATACCCAGTTCCTCTCCAACCATAGCAAGGCCTTTACCTAGACTTACAGTGGCATGCCTGGCATCGACCCCACCATCGTTACCCATAACATTGTCACCAAACCAGAGTCTAAGCCTGTCAGGAAAAAGCTTCGGAAGATGCATCCTCGCGTTGCTCTCCTTGTCAAGGAGGAGCTTCAGCATCTCCTTTCTGTCTCCTTCATCCAACCCATCGATTATCCACAGTGGGTCTCTAACATCATCCCAGTCACCAAGGCAACTGGGGGGATTCAGATCTGCACAGACTATCGCGACCTTAATCTAGCCTGTCCTAAAGACGACTTTCCTCTTCCTAACATCGACTAGCTTGTTGATATTACGGTCGGCCATGAGATGCTATCTCTTATGGATGGGTTTTCAGGATACAATCAAATCCTGATTGCTCTGAAAGATTAGCACAAGACTAATTTCATTACCCCATGGGGGACTTTCTGCTATCGAGTCATGCCTTTCGGCTTGAAGAACACAGGTGCCACTTATCAGCGTGCCATGACCTACATTTTCCATGATCTCCTTCACAAAATCATGGAGGACTATGTGGATGACCTGCTCGGCAAGTCCAAACTTCGTCGTGACCATCTGACCATTCTCAAAATCATCTTTTCTCATCTTCTTCAGTACAATGTCCGTCTTAACCCCAAGAAATGTGTCTTTGGGGTCCTCTCTGGCAAGCTTCTTGGCTTCATCGTTTCCTTCCGTGGCATCGAGATAGATCTTGCCAAGATTCGCGCTATCCTCGAAATGCCTCCCCCGACCAATCTCAAGCAGCTTCGCAGTTTGCAAGGCAAGCTCCAGTCCATTCGTCACTTCATCTCGCAGCTTTCTGACCGCTGCCAACCTTTTCATCATCTCCTTAAGAAGGACATCATTTTTACATGGGATAAGGACTGTCAAGAGGCTTTTAAAGCCTTAAAACGCTATTTGGTCTCTCCACCAGTTCTCATTCCACCTAAAGATGACCAACCCTTCTACCTTTATATCTCAGCCACTCACCATTCATTAGGTGCCATGATTGCGCATCGAGACGAGTATCACCGTGAGCAATCCGTTTATTATATCAACCAAACACTGGTCGACTATGAAACTCGGTATACCCATATCGAGAAACTCTGTTTGGCGTTAGTATTTGCTGCTACTAAGCTTCACCACTATCTTCTCAGTCACAAAACTTTTGTCATCACCCACACCGACCCTCTCAAGTATATGCACTCCAAGCCATATCAGAATCAACGTATGGCTCGGTGGCTCATGCTGCTTGCTGAGTTCGATCTTGAATTCATCCAGCAGAAATCTATCAAGGGGCAAACCATCGCTGATCAACTAGTAGATGCCCCTCTTCCTGACACTCAACCTTCGTAGTGTGAATTCCCTGACGAGTCTATCACTGCGCTTTCCTCCGATGACACCACCTATCAGATGACTATGTTCTTTGACGGATCTAAATGTCAACTAGGTGGAGGTGTTAGGGTCATTCTCATCCCACTCGAAGGGGAGCCCATGCCTTTGTCTTTTAAACTCGACTTTGATTGTACCAATAATATGGCTGAATACGAGGCCTTAATTTTGGGACTTTAGACCGCCCTCTCTCTCAGCATCAAGTCCATCAACATCTTCGGTGACTCGCAGCTTGTTGTCAATCAGGTCAACGGTTCATACCTCTGTAAAAATGAAATTTTGCAAAGGTACAAAAATTGTGCTGACATTCTCCTTGCATCTTTCAATCATTTCCTCCTGCAGACTGTTCCTCGATCCACGAATAAGTTTGCTGACACCATGGCTTCTCTCGCTTCACATATCCCATCTTCCTCATCTGCATCCAAACTTTTTGTCACGGTGCATCGTGTGCCGTTACCTTCATATATCTCTCCTCACATTCATCATGTCAACACTATAGACCCTAGCCCACAAGATGCTTGGTATAAGCAACTTGTAGACTTCTTATCTCTCTCTGTCATTCATCCCAACCTCTCTAGTAATGCACGACGAGCTTTTATCAAGCATACTGCTCGCTATACCATGCTAGGGGGTCTTTTCTATAAGCGAGGCTTCGATGGCCTCCTTCTTCGCTGTCTCACCTCCACTGAAGCATCTCACGCCATTCAGCAAGTCCATGACGGGATTTGTGGTAGACATTTCAGTGGGAATTCTGTTGCCAAGCGCATCCTTCATCTGGGCTATTATTGGCCTACCCTTCATCAAGACTGTAGCGACTATGTTTGGCATTGCATCAAGTGTCAGTAGCACTCTAACTTGCTCCATCTCCCCAATCACGCCTTACAAATTGCTCAGGATTTCTGGCCTTTTTCTCAGTGGGGTTTAGATCTCATCGGTGAGATTAACCCTCATTCGTCTCTTCGTCATCAATCCATCATCACAGCCACTAAATATTTCACCAAGTGGGTGGAAGCCATTCCTCTCATCTCCACAAAAGCCGACAAGATTGTCGACTTCATCAACACCCATATCATCTATCGTTTTGGTGTCCCTCATAAAATTATCACTAATAACGGCAAGTCCTTCAAAAACAAAACTGTCCAAAAGCTATGCGACTCCTTCGGCATCAAACTCAGTTTCTCTTTGCCTTACTACCCACAAGCAAATGGGCAGGCCGAGGCTTCCAACAAAATTCTCACCAAAATTCTCATGAAAGTGGTCAGTGACATAGGCAAGGATTGGCACATTCACATTCCCTTCACTTTGTGGGCTTACCACACTAGCATCCGAACCTCTACGGGTGCTACCCCTTTTTCTCTCGTGTACGGAACAGAGGCTGTCTTACCTCTCGAAGTATAGATCCCATCTCTCTGCATTTCTCTACATGATATCCTTTTCAACGATGACTTTCGTCAAGATCGCTTAGCTCAACTTGAGTTACTTGATGAATGCCGTCTTGCTGCCCTTAATCATCTCCATGTCTATCAACGTCGCATCAAGCACGCCTATGACAAAAATCTGCGAGAACGAGATTTCAACATCGGAGACCTCATCCTCAAAGAGAATCAACACGTGACCAACATGGAGCGAAGTAAATGAGGCAAGTTTGCTCCTAATTGGCTCAGACCTTTTATTATCATGCACAAGTATGGATCAGGGACTTACCGTCTGTCTTCTCTTGATGGACGACCAGAACCTGGGCCTCTTAATGCGTTGCATCTGCGACCGTTCTACTGCTAGTCGAGTATTCGTCCACTTGACACTTAACTTGAGCTCGTCCCTTGAGCAATCCCCGTCCCCTTAAATCCTACTTCCTTTCAACCCTATTCCTCTTAACAATTCCTATAACCCTTTTATGATGTATGGATGCTTTGTCCTAATAAAAGGGAGCCCTTGACCTTCTCTAATCTTGTCCATGACTCACATTTCTATAAAAACAAATCACGATGTCACAATATCCATGGTCACTATATCAATATCAAATCAAAAAGCAGACTGCTCCCTCGAAGGACAGCTGTACTATCATTGCTGTAATTAATAACCTGCTCCCTCGAAGGACAGCTATTCAAAAGCCCTTATATTACACAAAAATCTAGACCACTCCCTTGAAGGATGGCTATGAATAATCTGGCAATAAACAGCACTATTTTAGAAGCTTCTCGCATTGATCAGCTTCACAACTGACTACCAAGCAAATGACATCTCTATGCAGGCTTTTCGCATTGATCAGTCTGCGCCAAAAAAAAAAAAAATGAGTCATGGACTTGACTTATAGTTATCTCAGGGTCTCCTATAAAAAGGGGCAAAGTTATCTCTGCTCTTAAAATGGGTTACCCTCTTTCCTTCTCCTATCACCTGTTCAAGGGACTTCGAGCTCACTTTCATGTCTAAGTGATTCGATTACCGCTCTAACATAACTATGGTCAACGACGTCACGCATGAATGGGGCTCTTGGTTCTCATAACCCCTATCTATGCTATCTTTTTGGTCCTTGTGAATGAAAGAGCAATATGCTTTTCACTTCTTCTACACTTTGGTCGCATTCACCTTCATCACTTGTCAATAGACTCAACTCAACTCTCTTTTCAGACCATCCACATGACCTAGCCTATTCACCCTAGTTTCTATGGACACCAATACACATAGAAACTATCGACCTGCCACAATTTATGTTCAGCATAAACCAATACTTGTTGAAACATAAATAAACCTCAATTCATTTTTAGCATACCTCCATCATGAATATGGAATATTGCTAGGGATGAAAAACCCCTCAACCAATGTTGCAGAATACACCATTTGGAAAAGGCTGCAACATCTTTTTTTCCTCATCATTTCATCATAACCAAGACCAATCTATCAACCATTTTAACCACCTGTCTACCACTCAGACCCTTTGTCTGAACTACATTGGTCTGAGGCCCTTCCACTGGGGCTATGTAGGTAGCACTCAGATGACACGACCGTCTTCTGGGGTTAGCTCGACCACCCCTGTTTGTTCATCTCTTTGATGGACAAACCTTCTCTTCTGTGACCTTTGACCAAGACCAATCATTTTCTTTAACTTTGAACAATCATTTTCTTTGACCATTCCTCCCTTTTAGGGAGAACTACATTGGCCTGAGGCCCTCTCACCAAGGCTATGTAGGTAGCACTCAGTTGACATGGGGTCTTCTGGGGTTAGCTCAGCCGCATCCTTTCGTCCATTCCTCCCCTCGCTCACCAACCATTGGAGATCATGCCTATCTCCTCCAACCTCAACCACTTCCAAGACACTGTTGCGTTGGTTGTTTTTGCATGTAGGCTACCTCATGACTGGTTAGCAGAATTGTGCACAGACCTTTTTGGACCCTCACAAGTATAGGATCGCAAACCGGTTGATCCGCACTACTTGTGACCTTTTCGTGATTCTAGGAGCACTTCCTGAGCCCGGGATACCTAGAACACGAAGACCCATTTGGAGTTTCAGCTTAGATTGAGTAACTTGATCAACAGATGACTAAATGCTGGGGCCCGGTTACTTCAATTTTGGCACTCCTTGACCCTCGACATGCGACAATTTGACCCTACCTGTCCTGTGATGTGGTATATGCGCAATCATGACTTTTACAGCGTTTTCACTCACTTTTCATCTTTTTCATCCACCTTTTGTCAAATCAGCACCCAACATCAGGTTCCCTTCCCTCGACTCCTGCTTTGAGGGGGAATACCTTATCCTTACTCGGGGCATTCACTTCCTATTTTTGTCTTGCAGTTCATTCGAACAACCAACAAGACGAAATCAACCTTATCCCTCACTCGGGGCATTCGCTTCCTATTTTTGTCTTGCAGTTCATTCGAACAACCAACAAGACAAAATCAACCTTATCCCTCACTCGGGGCATTCACTTCCTATTTTTGTCTTGCAGTTCATTCGAACAACCAACAAGATGAAATCAACCTTATCCCTCACCTGGGGCAATCACTCTTATTTTTGTCTTGCAGTTCGTCCAGAACAACCAACAAGGCAAAAAGGGGCAAATGTAGACACCGAAATCGTGTCGACTCCCCTGGTCATTCCCCGTTTTATTCTTCTTTGCCTATTTAACCCTTGTCGATCACTTGTTCCACCAACCTTGACCCTGGCAGCATGTAAAAATGAGCACAGAGCTAAAGCTAGACTCTATCCCCATTGTGCATCTGCCGACGACGGTCTTTTCCCGGCCGATGTGGCCGACGTCGGTCACTTATCGGCCGATGTCGGCAATCCTACCGACGTCAGTCACCTTACCGTTATCCGTTATCAGTTGTCATTCAGTTTTCCGAATGGTTATCGAACCGTCTCTCGAACCGTCCCTGGCCTTCATCAGTGTCCGCCGATCAATCCCGAAGGCTATTCAACCATTTTTCAAATCAACTGATCAATCAATCAATCGACCTCTGAATTCTGACATCCACAGACTCTGGCAATCAACACTCTCATGATCAACCAACTCTGGCATCAACCAATCTGCATTCACTTCAATCTGGCACTACACAGACAACTTCAACTATGGCTTTCATCACGTCTTCTGGCAGGTAAGTATTTACTCTGTTTGTTTTATTTCTTCTTGGTTATTATTTGTTCATTATTTCTGTCATCCCGAATCTTCAAACCAGAGACCCAAGTTCTTCATCTCTCCTTTACATCCCTGCCCACTATCCGAATCCATAACTCTGTCCAGACTCGACTAAAACCCCCAGACTCTATCCAAACCTGACCTTACCTTGCCCAGACCCTGTCCTGACCTTATCTCGATTCTATCAGACCTTGTCCTGACCCTGTCAAGACCCTATTCTGACTCTCCCAGACCTTCTGCAACTCGTCCAGACCCTGCCCCGACCGACGCTGGCAGTTTGACCGACGCCAGCACCTTCCCTGACTGACACCGGCACCACAGAGACCAACGCCGGCGATTATGCAGAACATTGCTGCATATCAGGTACGCATTTTTATTTTCTGTCATTTATTTTTGTCATTTTATCTTTTATTATCTACTTTCATCCAATATTCTGCTTTTTTATCAGTGGGTTGATATCCTTCTAGGAAGTCTTCGAACTTTCGGGATTGGGCGTTCGCCTGACAGCCCACCTTATCCTTTGACTAACATTTTTTCGTGTTTTAGCCTTTTCTTCGCAGGTGTCATTCCTCCACAGCCAAAGAGGAAAATATTCCAACGTCTGATTTCGGTGCGCACAACTTATCAGGTACTTCTAGCCTTGACCATTTCTTTTAGTTTCTTATTTCTTCTTTGAATGTAGAAAGCAATTTTGCATAGAAACATTCTGGCACGCCCGGTGGGACCCTAGGTCCTCCTTGGGTTCTTTCTTTCTTTCTTTTGTTCATATAGGTGCATTAGGTTCCTTCCTTTTTGCCTCCTTTCGTCTCTTCTTAAACGACATCATAAGCAGGACTAAAACGAACATTTCTTTCTTTCTTGCACTTCTAGACTAGCTAAAACTCATATTCTTCGACTCTTTCTCCATTCATTTTCATACGAACAAACACTTCAACTTGGGCATTAAAACAATTTGCATTCATTTCTGTTTGCCTGCATCTTTTAGACCCCACATAGTAATTAAACCACATATTGAATTAATCTAGATCACTTGATGTTACACGACCAAACCACCTGCACAAAACAAACATTTTAACTTACCTGAGACAAGGCCCGACTGGGATTTCATCCCCCAACGGATACCTTACCCGTCCCGGTGACCCTACTTGGATTTCATCACCAAGGGGGAAGCCCACTCCGTTCTCTGGTGGAGGATAAACTCTAGTGGAAGTATATTTTGGCTAAGCGAAACCAGCTAACCACTAGAATCGTGAAGTGAGGGGAGCTTGCTCCTTAGCACCAGGCCTGTATAGAAGCTAACACAAATTTCTTGAGCACCATAACAAAACCCGAAACCATCCATAGACTGCTTCTTCTAGGACCCGACTCACAAAGCCAATCTTCCTCTACACATATTCTAAGGCATAAGCCACTATAATCCTAATAATTTACTTCTAGGGTTTTAGGATCTGCTTGTGTCTTCATCTTTTTGGTTCTTATCTGCTTGTTTGAGCTTGTGAGGACGTTCTTCCTTGCCTTGAATGGTTCTGACTCGTAGCCAAGCCAAGGCTCTAGTCGATCATGCGAGGCATCATCCTCTTCCATCTACCCCGCCTACAACCAACCCTATAATGGAGTTCAACTCGGAAACTGAAAGAACTCCTACCAGACCATTTCTGACCCAAACGCCTATTATTCCAGAAGGGGACCAAGATTTCGCAGGATTCTTGGACCTCAATACCAAAGCCTTGCAACACTATCTCGCGAATAGCCGAACGTGAGACCCCTTGGGCAATCCAATTTATGGAATGCCGACCTCTTTCCTTGAGACTGCGGTCGTATCAACGGCGTTCGTAGTCCAACCCTTAGACACCTAGGCTATTTCCTCAACCAATGACCAACCTTTCACCAACCATCCAAGTGTGGCCTCTCCTTCCATCGTTGGGCCCACTTTCACCGAGGTTTCAGCCCCCAATCAATCTCAGTCCACTCAACCACTTTCTACCCCCTTTCAAAACCTGGTCGTCTCTATTCCGCCCACCCTTACTCCTATCAACACTAGGGTGGCTACCTATCCATTAGCCCATGTTACCTCTAACCAACCTCCCATGACAACATCAAACCTAGCCATGCCTTCCATCCAACCATCCTTAGTCACTTCTTCTGTCCCTACAACTAGTCATCCGTACGTTGCGCCCTTATTGGTACAACCGACTACGTCGTATACCTCTTCCAGCCTCTTTCAAGCGCCTTACAATCTAGGAGGCATTCCACCTGCCAATCCGTCAGTAGATATTATCAAGATGCTGATGGATAAAATGTCCAACCTAGAGACCTCCGTTACCGGCTCACGCAACACTCTCTCATACGAACAAATCTGTAACGAGCCCATCCATCCTTTTGTCTCCATCAGACCATATCCCAGCCAGTGGGAACTTCCTAAGTTTTCTCATTTCCAGAGCAAGGAAGACCCACAACAACATTTACAGGCATTCAGACATGCCTGTTACCTTATCACCCACGACGATGCGTTGCTCTTACGCACATTTCCCATGTCTCTCTCAGGTGCTGCACTTGACTAGTACAGCTCTCTTCCCAGCCATTCCATCTTCACGTTCACTCAGCTGGCCCAGCTCTTCCTCGATCATTTCTCCATCAATATTACCAAGAAGGTCTCTATCACAGACCTCTATTCTATTCACCAGTTTGAGGATGAATCTATTGCTGATTTCGTCGCTCGGTGGAGGAGCCTTATCAATCAACTTTCATTTTCCTTACCTCAGCCTGAGCTTATCAAACTTTTCTCTCAAGCCTGTGCTAAACATATTTCTTCTACCTTGAGGGTTCAAACCTTCTGCACTTTTGACGAAGCCTTCACGATGGCTCATAAACTTGAGTTACGTGCTGTCGAGGAGAATAAAGTTAAGTTGCGGAGTAAGAATCCCAACTCCAAAACTAATGACCCTTCTTCTAAGCCCTCCTCGTCCAATCCTAAATCTAAAGCTTTAGCAAATGCTGTGGTTGTTAGATCTTCTTCCTCTTCGCCTTCAACTAATCAACCTGAACCATCCACATCTATGAGCGCCACTCGCCAATTTCAGCAGAGATACATACAGTGACAATTTACTCCACTTGGAGAATCATACGCGTCTATGCTGGAAAAACTCGTCAAACAAGGGGCCATCAATCTCCCTCAGATCCGACCTCCACCACAATTTGATCCCTCACGCGCCATCCCTGCGTGGTAAAGGGAAAATGACTTCTGCCACTACCACCGTGTTAAAAGTCATGACACGGGCAACTGTAAAACCCTTAAAAACATAGTCCAAGACATGTTGGAAAAGGGTGACCTCATCCTCGACAATCCTAATGCCCCTCCTAATCAGGGTATCGATATCTTCAAACAACCATTCCCCAATCATCCACCAACCCAAAACAACGTCCAGACTTTGACTGACAATACCCATGAACATAATATTCGAACAGTCAATACGGTCTCGCCCCTCATTTCTAACCAACCCCAAGAGGTGAGTTCATCTATCAGTCCATCACATGTGGACGAACCTCTTTCTCCAGCTAGTTCCCCTTTAACTTCTCTCATTTTGGAGGACGCCTCGACCTTACCAACACCGCCAGTTTCACCATCTTCCTTCTTGCTGCCCATGGAGGACCCAACCTTTCCTACTCCTCAACCACAAGTGGAGGGCACTATCATCCCTACCCTTTACCCGCTTGAGGAGCTTCATTCTCCAGTTTCTTCTCCACCCAGGGAAGAACCCATCTCTCCTTCGCCTCCAACCAAACATGAACCTGTCACAACTTCACCATGCTTTGGGCCCGAGACTACTACACCCGTCTCACCTTCACTCCCACAACCGTCAACGTCTTCTCAAGAGCCTAAACCTCATCCCACATCTTCTCAGCCATTTTCTCGACTAGTGGAGAAACTCAAACTTCTCCCTTCTAGGAAAGTGGAACATCAGGGATTGTGGGACCGTCTCACAGCTCTTCAACAAGCCCAGGCCCTCTCATCTCATGCTGCTAATCCTCCCATGGTAGAACCTCTTAAGACTATCAACAGAAATCAGATCTCCACTTCCAAATCGTCTACATCTTCATCAACTTCATCAAAACAAAAACCCTCATCTACTCTGCCTAAACCTATCAAAACACTTGGCGTTCACCCCGTCTCCAACCTTACTCATCCACAAGTGAAGGTGGACTTAACCCAAACTTCAACTAATAGTAGTCTTCAACGCAAATCACAAAAGACTGCCAAACCACAGAGGTGAACGCCTCCTTTTCCGTCACCATTGCCCTCCATTTTGGGCCCGCATCCTTCAACCTTAACTAGAGTCCTTCCCGCTTCAACCTCTAATCAAAACCGGTTGCCTTCTTTGCTTCCTTTACCTACCACTAGCCTACCCTCTCCCAAAAGGGTGATACCTCTCACGAAGAGTGTACCGTCTTCGCCTGTCATCGCACCATCAACCCAGAAGGTGGTACGAAAACCCCCTCCAACTTCGCCCAAGCAAAAGTCACCGACATCGCATACATCGATGAGCACGGACCCTTTAGTGGGCTCATACTCTTTGATCTTGCAACGACTTTTGTAAACTTCTAGCATAACTCTTCCACCCATCAAGCCCTTTCAACCTCTCGGGTCTAAATCCTCCTGGTTCGACGACACGAAGATTTGTTTATATCATCGTACACCAAGACATGACACCGAGACTTGATGTGCCCTCAAAGCTGTCATTCGCCGTTATCTGGAGAAAGACACTCTTCTCTTTGAGGACACTTTTGACCGACCCTCGACTCCTTCTCATAACCCTTCAACCTCTTCAAACCCATCCACATCTCATCAACCTGTTACAACCCCTTCATCACCTTCACCTCCCATTTTTGAAATCAATGCCATTCACATCACCACTAGGTCACAAAAGGACAAGGCGAAAGAAAAAGCCGCCATTCCTTGGACCTACCCTTTTGTCAATCCACCTCAACCGCCTAAGCCTAAGATTTCTATCCTTGGCACGCCTCAACCCTCTTCTTCTTCTTCTTCCTCTTTCAGACCAATCCACGACTCCATGTTGAAACAGCTTCACCAGACGCCTGTGAAGATGTCCCTCTACGATCTCATCCAAACCTCACCCCAACATCGTCAGGCCCTCATCCAAGCCCTGCAGGCAGCAGAGGTCTAACCTGAGGACCCCCAACCACTTGCTGCCCTTGTCCACTCCTTAGCCCCTGTTGCCTCCATAACATTTAGCGATTCTGAGATTCCCAAATCCAACACAGAAGATCAGGACGCCACCCTCTTCATCACTACCTATATCGATCGGACACGCATTAAATATGTTATGATTGATGGGGGCGCTAGCATCAACATCATCTCCACCCATGCCTTTGATCAGTTGGCTCTTCCCAAGAATTGCGTCTCCAAAACTGACGCGATCTTGCACTCTTTTAATGACACTACTGCCACGACCATTGACACAGTCATCCTTCATATCTGCGTTGGTCCACGCACAGTCCCGGAGCTCTTCTACATCATCGAAGGAGAGTTCCAATACAACATCTTGCTGGGCCGACCCTGGATCCGCGCCATGGCCTGTGTCCCCTCCACCCTACACCGTTGTGTGAAGTTTGAGTATGACGGACAAGTCCACACCATTCCCACTGACCCTTCGCCTTTCAAAACATGCAACACCACCTACCGTCCAAATGATGTCCTCATTCCTATCAAGCCATAAACCCCGGCATTGCCTCCATCTGCAGAAGCTTTGACCAGTTCCCAACAGGCAGTCGCCCTTACACCTCCCCTTCAAGCGACGACCATAGATCCCATGGAAGACGTCTTCCAAAGACTTTCATTGGGAGAGTATCGCTTGCTGGCTTTAGACATGTTCCAAACTCCGCAAGAGTATGGACGCCTTCATCACAGCCCCAGCTATGACCATCGGATAGGGATGATCATACCTTATGGTCCCCCTCACCTCCGCACCAACCTCGTCTATGGGGGGCTTAATCAAGCTCCTACTGACGGTAATCCTCTTTCTTCACCCCAACTTTTCACATCAGATTTTTCATTTCTTGGCAACCCCGCCTTTGCACATACTTACCTTTACAGGTGTGCATGGAAGGGTTTTGGTTTCGGACGCTATGAGCAGGGCTCCCATCAGCCTATCCAACCGCTCAATGATGACGACACTAAGAAACGGTATGGTTTGGGATATCATGACCCCACTCAAGACCCTGTAGACCTTTGTCCTGAACCAATCCTTGACCAATCTCCTCCACACTCGCCTATTTCGCCACCTTCACCTACGGAGTCAGTGGTTTCCATTCCTCCTAGTTTTTTTTTTCCATAAACACCATCCGCCTAGACCCCTTGACTTATCAGCTCAATGGGGTATCCAAGTCTTTCCCTCTCATTCTTCCCAGCATGATCGAAGATGAGTCGGCAACCATTCACACTTTTCACTGCGTTGACGATGACGCCATTCTTTCTTACATGGGCGCTGATGATTCTTTCATCCAGCGCTCCCTCCCTTCTGAGACCCAGGTTATGTTAAATGAATCAACCATTGACATCAACCTTCCTTCTTTTGATGTTCCTTATGTCTTAAAGATTGGCCAATCTTTAGACGCTCAGGAGCAGCTTGACTATACCCAGTTCCTCTCCAACCATAGTAAGGCCTTTGCCTGGACTTACAGTGATATGCCTGGCATCGACCCCACCATCGTTACCCATAACATTGTCACCAAACCAGAGGCTAAGCCTGTCAGGCAAAAGCTTTGGAAGATGCATCCTCTCGTTACCCTCCTTGTCAAGGAGGAGCTTCAGCATCTCCTTTCTGTCTCCTTCATCCAGCCCATCGATTATCCACAGTGGGTCTCTAACATCGTCCCAGTCACCAAGGCAACTGGGGGGATTCGGATCTGCACAGACTATCACGACCTTAATCTAGCCTGTCCTAAAGATGACTTTCCTCTTCCTAACATCGACCAGCTTGTTGATCTTACGGCCGGCCATGAGATGCTATCTCTTATGGACAGGTTTTCAGGATACAATCAAATCCAGATTGCTTCGGAAGATCAGCACAAGACTACTTTCATTACCCCATGGGGGACTTTCTGCTATCGAGTCATGCCTTTCAGCTTGAAGAACACAGGCACCACTTATCAGCGTGCCATGACCTACATTTTCCATGATCTCTTTCACAAAATCATGGAGGACTATGTGGATGACCTGCTCGACAAGTCCAAACTTTGCCATGACCATCTGACCATTCTCAAAATCATCTTTTCTCGTCTTCTTTAGTACAATGTCCGTCTTAACCCCAAGAAATCTGTCTTTGGGGTCCTCTCTGGCAAGCTTCTTGGCTTCATCCTTTCCTTTCGTGGCATCGAGATAGATCCTTCCAAGATTCGTGCTATCCTCGAAATGCCTCCCCCGACCAATCTCAAGTAGCTTTGCAGTTTGCAAGGCAAGCTCCAGTCCATTCGTCGCTTCATCTCACAGCTTTCTGACCGCTGCCAACCTTTTCATCATCTCCTTAAGAAGGACGTCATTTTTACATGGGATAAGGACTGTCAAGAGGCTTTTGAAGCCTTAAAACGCTATCTGGTCTCTCCACCAGTTCTCATTCCACCTAAAGATGACCAACCCTTCTCCCTTTATATCTCAACCACTCACCATTTGTTAGGTGCCATAATCACGCATTGAGACGAGTATCACCGTGAGCAAGCCGTTTATTATATCAGCCAAACACTGGTCGACTATGAAACTCGGTATACCCATATCGAGAAACTCTATTTGGCGTTAGTCTTTGCTGCTACTAAGCTTTGCCACTATCTTCTCAGTCACAAAACTTTTGTCATCACCCACACCGACCCTCTCAAGTATATGCACTCCAAGCCATATCAGAATCAACGTATGGCTCAGTGGCTCATGCTGCTTGCTGAGTTCGATCTCAAATTCATCCAGTAGAAATCTATCAAGGGGAAAACCATCGTTGATCAACTAGCAGATGCCCCTCTTCCTGACACTCAACCTTCGCAGTGTGAATTCCCTGACGAGTCTATCGCTGCGCTTCCCTCCGACGACACCACCTATCAGATGACTATGTTCTTTGACAGATCTAAATGTCAACTAGGTGGAGGTGCTGGGGTCATTCTCATCCCACTCGAAGGGGAGCCCATGCCTTTGTCTTTTAAACTCGACTTTGATTGTACCAATAATATGGCCGAATATGAGGCCTTAATTTTGGGTTTTCAGACCGCCCTCTCTCTCAGCATCAATTCCATCAACATCTTCAGCGACTCGCAGCTCGTCGTTAATCAGGTCAATGGTTCATACCTCTGTAAAAATGAAATTTTGCAAAGGTACAAAAATCGTGCTGACATTATCCTTACATCTTTCGATCATTTCCTCCTACAGACTGTTCCTCGATCCACGAATAAGTTTGCTGACACCATGGCTTCTCTCGCTTCACATATCCCATCTTCCTCATCTGCATCCAGACTTTTTGTCACGGTGCGTCGTGTGCCGTTACCTTCATATATCTCTCCTCACATTCATCATGTCAACACTATAGACCCTAGCCCACAAGATGCTTGGTATAAGCAACTTGTAGACTTCTTATCTCTCTCTGTCATTCCTCCCAACCTCTCTAGTAATGCACGACGAGCTTTTATCAAGCGTACTGCTCGCTATACCATGCTAGGGGGTCTTCTCTATAAGCGAGGCTTCGACGGCCTCCTTCTTCGTTGTCTCACCTCCACTGAAGCATCTCACACCATTCAGCAAGTCCATGATGGGATTTGTGGCAGACATTTTAGTGGGAATTCGGTTGCCAAGCGCATCCTTCGTCTGGGCTATTATTGGCCTACCCTTCATCAAGACTGTAGTGACTATGTTCGGCGTTGCATCAAGTGTTAGCAGCACTCTAACTTGCTCCATCTCCCCAGTCACGCCTTAAAAATTGCTCAGGATTTCTGGCCTTTTTCTCGGTGGGGTTTAGATCTCATCGGTGAGATTAACCCTCATTAGTCTCTTCGTCATCAATCCATCATCACAGCCACTGAATATTTCACCAAGTGGGTGGAAGCCATTCCTCTTATCTCCACAAAAGCCGACAAGATTGTCGACTTCATCAACACCCATATCATCTATCATTTTGGTGTCCCTCATAAAATTATCACTAATAACGGCAAGTCCTTCAAAAACAAAACTGTCCAAAAGCTATGCGACTCCTTCGGCATCAAACTCAGTTTCTCTTCGCCTTAATACCCACAAGCAAATGGGTAGGCCGAGGCTTCCAACAAAATTCTCACCAAAATTCTCATGAAAGTGGTCAGTGACACAGGCAAGGATTGGCACATTCCCATTCCCTTCGCTTTGTGGGCTTACCGCACTAGCATCCGAACCTCTACGGGTGCTACCCCTTTTTCTCTCGTGTATGGAACAGAGGCTGTCTTACCTCTCGAAGTACAGATCCCATCTCTCTGCATTTCTCTACATGATATCCTTTCCAACGATGACTTTCATCAAGATCGCTTAGCTCAACTTGAGTTACTTGATGAATGCCGTCTTGCTGCCCTTAATCATCTCCATGTCTATCAACGTCACATCAAGCACGCCTATGAAAAAAATTTGCGAGAATGAGATTTCAACATCAGAGACCTCGTCCTCAAAGAGAATCAACACGTGACCATCATGGAGCGAAGTAAACGAGGCAAGTTTGCTCCTAATTGGCTCGGACCTTTTATTATCACGCACAAGTATGGATCAGGGACTTACCGTCTGTCTTCTCTTGATGGACGACCAGAACCTGAGCCTCTTATTGCGTTGCATCTGCGACCGTTCTACTGCTAGTCGAGTATTCATCCACTTGACACTTAACTTGAGCTCGTCCCTTGAGCAATCCCCGTCCCCTTAAATCTTACTTCCTTTCAACCCTATTCCTCTTAACAATTCCTATAACCCTTTTATGATGTATGGATGCTTTGTCCTAATAAAAGGGAGCCCTTGACCTTCTCTAATCTTGTCCATGACTCACATTTCTATAAAAACAAATCATGATGTCACAATATCCATGTTCACTATATCAATATCAAATCAGAAAGCAGACTGCTCCCTCGAAGGACAGCTATACTATCATTGCTGTAATTAATAGACTGCTCCCTTGAAGGACAGCTATTCAAAAGCCCTTATATTACATAAAAATCTAGACCACTCCCTCGAAGGATGGCTATGAATAATCTGGAAATAAACAACACTATTTTAGAAGCTTCCCGCATTGATCAGCTTCACAACTGACTACCAAGCAAATGACATCTCTATGCAGGCTTCCCGCATTAATCAGTCTGCGCCAAAAAAAAAAAAAAAAAATGAGTCATGGACTTGACTTATAGTTATCTCAGGGTCTCCTATAAAAAGGGGCAAAGTTATCTCTGCTCTTAAAATAGGTTACCCTCTTTCCTCCTCCTATCACCTGTTCAAGGGACTTCGAGCTCACTTTCATGTCTAAGTGATTCGATTACTGCTCTAACATAACTATGGTCAACGACGTCATGCATGAATGGGGCTCTTGGTTCTCATAACCCCTATCTATGCTATCTTTTTGGTCCTTGTGAATGAAAGAGCAATATGCTTTTCACTTCTTCTACACTTTGGTCACATTCACCTTCATCACTTGTCAATAGACTCAACTCAACTCTCTTTTCAGACCATCCACATGACCTAGCCTATTCACCCTAGTTTCTATGGACACCAATACACATAGAAACTATCGACCCGCCATAATTTATGTTCAGCATAAACCAATACTTGCTGAAACATAAATAAACCTCAATTCATTTTTAGCATACCTCCATCATGAATATGGAATATTGCTAGGGATGAAAAACCCCTCAACCAATGTTGCAGAATACACCATTTGGAAAAGGCTGCAACATCTTTTTTTCCTCATCATTTCATCATAACCAAAACCAATCTATCAACCATTTTAACCACCTGTCTACCACTCGGACCCTTTGTCTGAACTACATTGGTCTGAGGCCCTTCCACTGGGGCTATGTAGGCAGCACTCAGATGACACGACCGTCTTCTGGGGTTAGCTCGACCACCCCCATTTGTTCGTCTCTTTGATGGACAAACCTTCTCTTCTGTGACCTTTAACCAAGACCAATCATTTTCTTTAACTTTGACCAATCATTTTCTTTGACCATTCCTCCCTTTTAGGGAGAACTACATTGGCCTGAGGCCCTCTCACCAGGGCTATGTAGGCAGCACTCAGTTGACATGGGGTCTTCTGGGGTTAGCTCGGCTGCATCCTTTCGTCCATTCCTCCCCTCACTCACCAACCATTGGAGATCATGCCTATCTCCTCCGACCTCGACCACTTCCAAGACACTATTGCCTTGGTTGTTTTTGCATGTATGCTACCTCATGACTGGTTAGCAGAATTGTGCGCAGACCTTTTTGGACCCTCACAAGTATAGGATCGCAAACCGGTTGATCCGCACTACTTGTGACCTTTTCGTGATTCTATGAGCACTTCCTGAGCCCGGGATACCTAGAACACGACGACCCATTTGGAGTTTCAGCTTAGATTGAGTAACCCGATCAACAGACGACTAAATGCTGGGGCCCGATTACTTCAATTTTGGCACTCCTTGACCCTCGACATGCGACAATTTGACCCTACCTGTCCCGTGACGTGGTATACACGCAATCACGACTTTTGCAACATTTTCACTCACTTTTCATCTTTCTCATCCACCTTTTGTCAAATCAGCACCCAACATCAGGTTCCCTTCCCTCGACTCCCACTTTGAGGGGGAATACCTTATCCTTACTCGGGGCATTCGCTTCCTATTTTTGTCTTGCAGTTCATTTGAACAACCAACAAGACGAAATCAACCTTATCCCTCACTCGGGGCATTCGCTTCCTATTTTTGTCTTGCAGTTCATTCGAACAACCAACAAGACAAAATCAACCTTATCCCTCACTCGGGGCATTCGCTTCCTATTTTTGTCTTGCAGTTCATTCGAACAACCAACAAGACGAAATCAACCTTATCCCTCACCTGGGGAAATCACTCCTATTTTTGTCTTGCAGTTCGTCCAGAATAACCAACAAGACAAAAAGGGGCAAATGTAGACACCGAAATCGTGTCGACTCCCCTGGTCATTCCCCGTTTTATTCTTCTTCGCCTATTTAACCCTTGTCGATCACTTGTTCCACCAACCTTGACCCTGGTAGCATGTAAAAATGAGCACAGAGCTAAAGATAGATTCTATCCCCATTGTGCATCTGCCGACGACGGTCTTTTCCCGGCCGATGTTGTCGACGTCGGTCACTTATCGGCCGACATCGGCAATCTTGCCGACGTCGGTCACCTTACCGTTATCCGTTATTAGTTGTCATTCAGTTTCCCAAACGGTTATCGAATCGTCTCTCGAACTGTCCCTGGCCTTCATCAGTGTCCGCCGATCAATCCCGAAGGCTATTCAACCATTTTTTGAATCAACTAATCAATCAATCAATCGACCTCCAAATTCTGACATCCACAGACTCTGGCAATCAACACTCTCGCAATCAACCAACTCCGGCATCAACCAATCTGCATTCACTTCAATCTGGCACTACACAGACAACTTCAACTATGGCTTTCATCACGTCTTCTGGCAGGTAAGTATTTACTCTGTTTGTTTTATTTCTTCTTGGTTATTATTTGTTCATTATTTCTATCATCCCGAATCTTCAAACCACAGACCCAAGTTCTTCATCTCTCCTTTACATCCCTGCCCACTATCTGAATCCATAACTCTGTCCAGACTCGACTAAAACCCCCAGACTCTGTCCAAACCCGACCTTACCTTGCCTAGACCCTATCCTGACCTTATCTCGATTCTATCAGACCCTATCCCGACCCTGTCAAGACCCTGTTCTGACTCTCCCAGACCTTCTGCAACTCGTCCAGACCCTGCCCCGACCGACGCTGGCAGTTTGACCGATGCCAGCACCTTCCCTGACTGATGCCGGCACCACAGAGACCGACGCCGGTGACTGTGCAGAATAGTGCTGCATATCAGGTACGCATTTTTATTTTTTGTCATTTATTTCTGTCATTTTATCTTTTATTATCTACTTTCATCCAATATTCTACTTTTTTATCAGTGGGTTGATATCCTTCTAGGAAGTCTTTAAACTTCTGGGATCGGGCGTTCGCCTGACAGCCCACCTTATCCTTTGACTAACATTTTTCTGTGTTTTAGCCTTTTCTTCGCAGGTGTCATTCCTCCACAGCCAAAGAGAAAAATCTTCCAACGTCTGATTTCGGTGCGCACAACTTATCAGGTACTTCTAGCCTTGACCATTTCTTTTAGTTTCTTATTTCTTCTTTGAATGTAGAAAGCAATTTTGCATAGAAACATTCTGGCACGCCCGGTGGGACCCTAGGTCCTCCTTGGGTTCTTTCTTTCTTTCTTTTGTTCATATAGGTGCATTAGGTTCCTTCCTTTTCACCTCCTTTCGTCTCTTCTTAAACGACATCATAAGCAGGACTAAAACGAACATTTCTTTCTTTCTTTCACTTCTAGACTAGCTAAAACTCATATTCTTCGACTCTTTCTCCATTCATTTTCATACAAACAAACACTTCAACTTGGGCATTAAAACAATTTGCATTCATTTCTGTTTGCCTGCATCTTTTAGACCACACATAGTAATTAAACCGCATATTGAATTAATCTAGATCACTTGATGTTACACGACCAAACCACTTGCACAAAACAAACATTTTAACTTACCTGAGACAAGGCCCGACTGGGATTTCATCCCCCAGTGGATACCTTACCCGTCCCGGTGACCCTACTTGGATTTCATCACCAAGGGGGAAGCCCACTCCGTTCTCTGGCGGAAGATAAACTCTAGTGGAAGTATATTTTGGCTAAGCGAAACCAGCTAACCACTGGAATCGTGAAGTGAGGGGAGCTTGCTCCTTAGCACCAGGCCTATACGGAAGCTAACACAGATTTCTTGAGCACCATAACAAAACCTAAAACCATCCATAGACTGCTTCTTCTAGGACCCGACTCACAAAGCCAATCTTCCTTTACACATATTCTAAGGCATAAGCCACTATAATCCTAATAATTTACTTCTAGGGTTTTAGGATCTGCTTGTGTCTTCATCTTTTTGGTTCTTATCTGCTTGTTTGAGCTTGTGAGGATGTTCTTCCTTGCCTTGAATGGTTCTGACTCGTAGCCAAGCCAAGGCTCTAGTCGATCACGCGAGGCATCATCCTCTTCCATCTACCCCGCCTACAACCAACCCTATAATGGAGTTCAACTCGGAAACTGAAAGAACTCCTACCAGACCATTTCTGACCCAAACGCCTATTATTCCAGAAGGGGACCAAGATTTCGCACGATTCTTGGACCTCAATACCAAAGCCTTGCAACACTATCTCGTGAATAGCCGAACGCGAGACCCCTTGGGCAATCCAATTTATGGAATGCCGACCTCTTTACTCGAGACTGCGGTCGTATCAACGGCGTCCATAGTCCAACCCTTAGACACCCAGGCTGTTGCCTCAACCAATGACCAACCTTTCACCAACCATCCAAGTGTGGCCTCTCCTTCCATCATTGGTCCCACTTTCACCAGGGTTTCAGCCCCCAATCAATCTCAGTCCACTCAACCACTTTCTACCCCCTTTCAAAACCTGGTCGTCTCTATTCCACCCACCCTTACTCCTATCAACACTAGGGTGGCTACCTATCCATTAGCCCATGTTACCTCTAACCAACCTCCCATGACAACATCAAACCTAGCCATGCCTTCCATCCAACCATCCTTAGTCACTTCTTCTGTCCCTACGACTAGTCATCCGTACGTTGTGCCCTTATTGGTACAACCGACTACGTCGTATACCTCTTCCAGCCTCTTTCAAGCACCTTACAATCTAGGAGGCATTCCACCCGCCAATCCGTCAGTAGATATTATCAAGATGCTGATGGATAAAATGTCCAACCTAGAGACCTCCATTACCGGCTCACGCAACACTCTCTCGTACGAACAAATCTGTAACGAGCCCATCCATCCTTCTGTCCCCATCAGACCATATCCCAGCCAGTGGGAACTTCCTAAGTTTTCTCATTTCCAGAGCAAGGAAGACCCACAACAACATTTATGGGCATTCAGACATGCCTGTTACCTTATCGCCCACAACGATGCGTTGCTCTTATGCACGTTTCCCATGTCTCTCTCAAGTGTTGCACTTGATTGGTACAGCTCTCTTCCCAGCCATTCCATCTTCACATTCACTCAGCTGGCCCAGCTCTTCCTCGATCATTTCTCCATCAATATTACCAAGAAGGTCTCTATCACAGACCTTTATTCTATTCGCCAGTTTGATGATGAATCTATTGCTGATTTTGTCACTCGGTGGAAGAGCCTTATCAATCAACTTTCATTTTCCTTACCTCAGCCTGAGCTTATCGAACTTTTCTCTCAAGCCTGCGCTAAACATATTTCTTCTACCTTGAGGGTTCAAATCTTCCGCACTTTTGACGAAGCCTTCACGATGGCTCGTAAACTTGAGTTATGTGCTGTCGAGGAGAATAAAGTCAAGTTACGGAGTAAGAATCCCAACTCCAAAACCAATGACCCTTCTTCTAAGCCCTCCTCATCCAATCCTAAATCTAAAGCTTCAGCAAATGCTATGGTTGTTAGATCTTCTTCCTCTTCGCCTTCAACTAATCAACCTGAACCATCCACATCTATGAGCGCCACTCGCCAATTTCAGCAGAGATACATACAGTGACAGTTTACTCCACTTGGAGAATCATACGCGTCTGTGCTAGAAAAACTCATCAAACAAGGGGCCATCAATCTCCCTCAAATCCGACCTCCACCACAATTTGATCCCTCACGCGCCATCCCTGCATGGTATAGGGAAAATGACTTCTGCCACTACCACCGTGTTAAAGGTCATGACACAGGCAACTGTAAAACCCTTAAAAACATAGTCCAAGACATGTTGGAAAAGGGTGACCTCATCCTCGACAATTCTAATGCCCCTCCTAATCAGGGTATCAATATCTTCAAACAACCATTCCCCAATCATCCACCAACCCAAAACAATGTCCAGACTTTGACTGACAATACCCATGAACATAATATTCGAACAGTCAATACGGTCTCGCCCCTCATTTCTAACCAACCCCAAGAGGTGAGTTCATCCATCAGTCCATCACATGTGGATGAACCTCTTTCTCCGGCTAGTTCCCCCTCAACTTCTCTCATTTTCGAGGACACCTCGACCTTACCAGCACCGCCAGTTTCACCATCTTCCTTCTTGCTGCCCATGGAGGACCCAACCTTTCCTACTCCTCGACCACAAGTGGAGGGCACTATCATCCTTGCCCTTTACCTGATTGAGGAGCTTCATTCTCCAGTTTCTTCTCCACCCAGGGAAGAACCCATCTCTCCTTCGTCTCCAACCAAACATGAACCTGTCACAACTTCACCATGCTTTGGGCCTGAGACTACTACACCCGTCTCACCTTCACTCCCACAACCGTCAATGTCTTCTCAAGAGCCTAAACCTCATCCCGCATCTTCTCAGCCATTTTTCCGACTAGTGGAGAAACTCAAACTTCTCCCTTCTAGGAAAGTGGAACATCAGGGATTGTGGGACCGTCTCACAGCTCTTCAACAAGCCAGGGCCCTCTCATCTCATGCTGCTAATCCTCCCATGGCAGAACCTCCTAAGACTATTAACAAAAATCAGATCTCCACTTCCAAATCGTCTACATCTTCATCAACTTCATCAAAACAAAAACCCTCATCTACTTCGCCTAAACCTATCAAAACACTTGGCATTCACCCCGTCTCCAACCTCACTCATCCACAAGTGAAGGTGGACTTAACCCAAACTTCAACTAATAGTAGTCTTCAACGCAAATCACAAAAGACTGCCAAACCACAGAGGCAAACGCCTCCTCTTCCGTCACCATTGCCCTCCATTTTGGGCCCGCATCCTTCAACCTTAACCAGAGTCCTTCCTGCTTCAACTTCTAATCAAAACCGGTTGCCTCCTTTGCTTCCTTTACCTACCGCTAGCCTACCCTCTCCCAAAAGAGTGATACCTCTCATGAAGAGTGTACTGTCTCCGCCTGTCATCGCACCATCAACCCAGAAGGTGGTACGAAAACCCCCTCCAACTTCGCCCAAGCAAAAGTCACCGACATCGCATACATCGATGAGCACGGACCCTTTAGTGGGCTCATACTCTTTGATCTTGCAACGACTTTTGCAAACTTCTAGCATAACTCTTCCACCCATCAAGCCCTTTCAACCTCTCGGGTCTAAATCCTCCTGGTTCGACGACACGAAGATTTTTTTATATCATCATACACCAGGACATGACACCGAGACTTGTTGTGCCCTCAAAGCTGTCATTCGCCGTTATCTGGAGAAAGACACTCTTCTCTTTGAGGACACTTTCGACCAACCCCTGACTCCTTCTCATAACCCTTCAACCTCTTCAAACCCATCCACATCTCATCAACCTATTACAACCCCTTCATCACCTTCACCTCCCATCTTTAAAATCAATGCCATTCACATCACCACTAGGTTACAAAAGGACAAGGTGAAAGAAAAAGCCGCCATTCCTTGGACCTACCCTTTTGTCAATCCACCTCAACCGCCTAAGCCTAAGATTTCTATCCTTGGCATGCCTCAACCCTCTTCTTCTTCTTCTTCCTCTTCCAGACCAATCCATGACTCCATGTTGAAACAGCTTCACCAGACGCCTGTGAAGATGTCCCTCTACGATCTCATCCAAACCTCACCCCAACATCGTCAGGCCCTCATCCAAGCCCTGCAGGCAGCGGAGGTCCAACCCGAGGACCCCCAACCACTTGTTGCCCTTGTCCACTCCTTAGCCCCTGTTGCCTCCATAACATTCAGTGATTCTGAGATTCCCACATCCAACACGGAAGATCAGGACGCCGCCCTCTTCATCACTGCCTATATCGATCAGACACGCATTAAACGCGTTATGATCGACGGGGGCGCTAGCATCAACATCATCTCCACCCATGCCTTTGATCAGTTGGCTCTTCCCAAGAATTGCGTCTCCAAAACTGACGCGATCTTGCACTCTTTTAATGACACTACTGCCATGACCATTGGCACAGTCATCCTTCATATCCGCGTTGGTCTACGCACAGTCCCAGAGCTCTTCTACATCATCGAAGGAGAGTTCCAATACAACATCTTGCTGGGCCGACCCTGGATCCATGCCATGGCCTGTGTCCCCTCCACCCTGCACCGTTGTGTGAAGTTTGAGCATGACGGACAAGTCCACACCATTCTCGCTGACCCTTCGCCTTTCAAAACATGCAAGACCACCTACCATCCAAATGATGTCCTCATTCCTATCAAGCCATCAACCCCGGCACCGCCTCCATCCGCAGAAGCTTTGACCAGTTCCCAACAGGCAGTCACCCTTACACCTCCCCTTCAAGTGACAACCACAGATCCCATGGAAGATGTCTTCCAAAGACTTTCATTGGGAGAGTATCACTTGCTGGCTTTAGACATGTTCCAAACTCCGCAAGAGTATGGACGCCTTCATCATAGCCACAGCTACGACCATCGGATAGGGATGATCATAACTTATGGTCCCCCTCACCTCCGCACCAACCTCATCTATGGGGGGCTTAATCAAGTTCCTACTGTCGGTAATCCTCTTTCTTCACCCCAACCTTTCACATCAGATTTTTCGTTTCTTGGCAACCCCGCCTTTGCACATACTTACCTTTACAGGTGTGCATGGAAGGGTTTTGGTTTTGGACGCTATGAGCAGGGCTCCCATCAGCCTATCCAACTGCTCAATGATGACGACGCCAAGAAATGGTATGGTCTGGGATATCAAAACCCCACTCAAGACCCTGTAGACCTTTGTCCTGAACCAATCCTTGACCAATCTCTTCCACACTTGCCTATTTCGCCACCTTCACCTACGGAGTCAGTGGTTTCCATTCCTCCTAGTTTTTTTTTTCCATAAACACCATCCGCCTGGACCCCTTGACTTATCAGCTCAATGGGGTATCCAAGTCTTTCCCTCTCATTCTTCCCAGCATGATCGAAGATGAGTCGGCAACCATTCACACTGTTCATTGCGTTGACGATGATGCCATTCTTTCTTACATGGGTGCTGATGATTCTTTCATCCAACGCTCCCTCCCTTCTGAGACCCAAGTTATGTTAAATGAATCAACCATTGACATCAACCTTCCTTCTTCTGATGTTCCTTATTTCTTAAAGATTGGCCAATCTTTAGACGCTCAGGAGCAGCTTGACTATACCCAGTTCCTCTCCAACCATAGCAAGGCCTTTGCCTGGACTTACAGTGATATGCCTGGCATCGACCCCACCATCGTTACCATAACATTGTCACCAAACCAGAGGCTAAGCCTGTCAGGCAAAAGCTTTGGAAGATGCATCCTCACGTTTCCCTCCTTGTCAAGGAGGAGCTTCAGCGTCTCCTTTCTGTCTCCTTCATCCAGCCCATCGATTATTCATAGTGGGTCTCTAACATCATCCCAGTCACCAAGGCAACTGGGGGGATTCGGATCTCCATAGACTATCACGACCTTAATCTAGCCTGTCCTAAAGATGACTTTCCTCTTCCTAACATCGACCAGCTTGTTGATCTTACAGCCGGCCATGAGATGCTATCTCTTATGAATAGGTTTTCAGGATACAATCAAATCCTGATTGCTCTGAAAGATCAGCACAAGACTACTTTCATTACCCCATGGGGGACTTTCTACTATCGAGTCATGCCTTTCGGCTTGAAGAACACAGGCGCCACTTATCAGTGTGCCATGACCTACATTTTCCACGATCTCCTTCACAAAATCATGAAAGACTATGTGGATGACCTACTCGGCAAGTCCAAACTTCGCCGTGACCATCTGACCATTCTCAAAATCATCTTTTCTCATCTTCTTCAGTACAATGTCCGTCTTAACCCCAAGAAATGTGTCTTTGGGGTCCTCTCTGGCAAGCTTCTTGGCTTCATCATTTCCTTCCGTGGCATCGAGATAGATCTTGCCAAGATTCGCGCTATCCTCGAAATGCCTCCCCCGACCAATCTCAAGCAGCTTCGCAGTTTGCAAGGCAAGCTCCAGTCCATTCGTCACTTCATCTCGCAGCTTTCTGACCGCTGCCAACCTTTTCATCATCTCCTTAAGAAGGACATCATTTTTACATGGGATAAGGACTGTCAAGAGGCTTTTGAAGCCTTAAAACGCTATCTGGTCTCTCCACCAGTTCTCATTCCACCTAAAGATGACCAACCCTTCTACCTTTATATCTCAGCCACTCACCATTCGTTAGGTGCCATGATCACGCATCGAGACGAGTATCACCGTGAGCAAGCCGTTTATTATATCAGCCAAACACTGGTCAACTATGAAACTTGGTATACCCATATCGAGAAACTCTATTTGGTGTTAGTCTTTGCTATTACTAAGCTTCACCACTATTTTCTCAGTCACAAAACTTTTGTCATCACCCACACCGACCCTCTCAAGTATATGCACTCCAAGCCATATCAGAGTCAACGTATGGCTCGGTGGCTCATGCTGCTTGCTGAGTTCGATCTCGAATTCATCCAGCAGAAATCTATCAAGGGGCAAACCATCATTGATCAACTAGCAGATGCCCCTCTTCCTGACACTCAACCTTCGCAGTGTGAATTCCCTGACGAGTCTATCGCTGCGCTTTCCTCCGACGACACCACCTATCAGATGACTATGTTCTTTGACGGATCTAAATGTCAACTAGGTGGAGGTGCTGGGGTCATTCTCATCCCACTCGAAGGGGAGCCCATGCCTTTGTCTTTTAAACTCGACTTTGATTGTACCAATAATATGGCCGAATACGAGGCCTTAATTTTGGGACTTCAGACCGCCCTCTCTCTCAACATCAATTCCATCAACATCTTCGGTGACTCACAGCTCGTCGTCAATCAGGTCAACGGTTCATACCTCTGTAAAAACAAAATTTTACAAAGGTACAAAAACCGTGCTGACATTCTCCTTGCATCTTTCGATCATTTCCTCCTGCAGACTGTTCCTCGATCCGTGAATAAGTTTGCTGACACCATGGCTTCTCTCGCTTCACATATCCCATCTTCCTCATCTGCATCCAGACTTTTTGTCATGGTGCGTCATGTGCCGTTACCTTCATATATCTCTCCTCACATTCATCATGTCAACACTATAGACCCTAGCCCACAAGATGCTTGGTATAAGCAACTTGTAGACTTCTTATCTCTCTCTGTCATTCCTCCCAACCTCTCTAGTAATGCTGGCTATACCATGCTAGGGGGTCTTCTCTATAAGCGAGGCTTCGACGGCCTCCTTCTTCGCTGTCTCACCTCCACTGAAGCATCTCACGCCATTCAGCAAGTCCATGACAGGATTTGTGGCGGACATTTCAGTGGGAATTCTGTTGCCAAGCGCATCCTTCATCTGGGCTATTATTGGCCTACCCTTCATCAAGACTGTAGCGACTATGTTCAGAGTTGCATCAAGTGTTAGTAGCACTCTAACTTGCTCCATCTCCCCAGTCATGCCTTACAAATTGCTCAGGATTTCTGGCCTTTTTCTCAGTGGGGTTTAGATCTCATCGGTGAGATTAACCCTCATTCATCTCTTCGTCATCAATCCATCATCACAGCCACTGAATATTTCACCAAGTGGGTGGAAGCCATTCCTCTCATCTCCTCAAAAGCCGACAAGATTGTCAACTTCATCAACACCCATATCATCTATCGTTTCAGTGTCCCTCATAAAATTATCACTAATAACGGCAAGTCCTTCAAAAACAAAACTGTCCAAAAGCTATGTGACTCCTTCGGCATCAAACTCAGTTTCTCTTCACCTTACTACCCACAAGCAAATGGGCAGGCTGAGGCTTCCAACAAAATTCTCACCAAAATTCTCATGAAAGTGGTCAGTGACACATGCAAGGATTGGCACATTCACATTCCCTTCGCTTTGTGGGCTTACCGCACTAGCATCTGAACCTCTACCAGTGTTACCCCTTTTTCTCTTGTGTACGGAACAGAGGCTATCTTACCTCTCGAAGTACAGATCCCATCTCTCCGCATTTCTCTACATGATATCCTTTCCAACGATGACTTTCGTCAAGATCGCTTAGCTCAACTTGAGTTACTTGACGAACGCTATCTTGCTGCCCTTAATCATCTCCATGTCTATCAACGTCGCATCAAGCACGCCTATGACAAAAATCTGCGAGAACGAGATTTCAACATCAGAAACCTCGTCCTCAAAGAGAATCAACACGTGACCAACATGGAGCGAAGTAAACGAGGCAAGTTTGCTCCTAATTGGCTCGAACCTTTTATTATCACACACAAGTATGGATCAGGGACTTACCATCTGTCTTCTCTTGATGGATGACCAAAACCTGAGCCTCTTAATGCGTTGCATCTACGACCGTTCTACTGCTAGTCGAGTATTCGTCCACTTGACACTTAACTTGAGCTCGTCCCTTGAGCAATCCCCGTCCCCTTAAATCCTACTTCCTTTCAACCCTATTCCTCTTAACAATTCCTATAACCCTTTTATGATGTATGGATGCTTTGTCCTAATAAAAGGGAGCCCTTGACCTTCTCTAATCTTGTCCATGACTCACATTTCTATAAAAACAAATCACGATGTCACAATATCCATGGTCACTATATCAATATCAAATCAAAAAGCAGACTACTCCCTTGAAGGACAACTGTACTATCATTGCTGTAATTAATAGACTGCTCCCTCAAAGGACAGCTATTCAAAAGCCCTTATATTACACAAAAATCTAGACCACTCCCTCGAAGGATGGCTATGAATAATCTGGCAATAAATAGCACTATTTTAGAAGCTTCCCGCATTGATCAGCTTCACAACTGACTACCAAGCAAATGACATCTCTATGCAGGCTTCCCGCATTGATCAGTCTGCGCCAAAAAAAAAAAAAAAAACAAAAAAAATGAGTCATGGACTTGACTTATAGTTATCTCAGGGTCTCCTATAAAAAGGGGCAAAGTTATCTTTGCTCTTAAAATGGGTTACTCTCTTTTCTCCTCCTATCACCTGTTCAAGGGACTTCGAGCTCACTTTCATGTCTAAGTGATTTGATTACCGCTCTAACATAACTATGGTCAACGACGTCACGCATGAATGGGGCTCTTGGTTCTCATAACCCCTATCTATGCTATCTTTTTGGTCCTTGTCAATGAAAGAGCAATATGCTTTTCACTTCTTCTACACTTTGGTCACATTCACCTTCATCACTTGTCAATAAACTCAACTCAACTCTCTTTTCAGACCATCCACATGACCTAGCCTATTCACCCTAGTTTCTATGGACACCAATACACATAGAAACTATCGACCTGCCACAATTTATGTTCAGCATAAACCAATACTTGCTGAAACATAAATAAACCTCAATTCATTTTTAGCATACCTCCATCATGAATATGGAATATTGCTAGGGATGAAAAACCCCTCAACCAATGTTGCAGAATACACCATTTGGAAAAGGCTGCAACATCTTTTTTTCCTCATCATTTCATCATAACCAAGACCAATCTATCAACCATTTTAACCACCTGTCTACCACTCGGACCCTTTGTCTGAACTACATTGGTCTGAGGCCCTTCCACCGGGGCTATGTAGGCAGCACTCAGATGACACGACCATCTTCTGGGGTTAGCTCGACCACCCCTGTTTGTTCATCTCTTTGATGGACAAACCTTCTCTTCTGTGACCTTTGACCAAGACCAATCATTTTCTTTAACTTTGACCAATCATTTTCTTTGACCATTCCTCCCTTTTAGGGAGAACTACATTGGCCTGAGGCCCTCTCACCAGGGCTATGTAGGTAGCACTCAGTTGACATGGGGTCTTCTGGGGTTAGCTCAGCTGCATCCTTTCGTCCATTCCTCTCCTCGCTCACCAACCATTGGAGATCATGCCTATCTCCTCCGACCTCGACCACTTCCAAGACACTGTTGCCTTGGTTGTTTTTGCATGTATGCTACCTCATGACTAGTTAGCAGAATTGTGCGCAGACCTTTTTGGACCCTCACAAGTATAGGGTCGCAAACCGGTTGATCCGCACTACTTGTGACATTTTCGTGATTCTAGGAGCACTTCCTGAGCTCGGGATACTTAGAACACGATGACCCATTTGGAGTTTCAGCTTAGATTGAGTAACCCGATTAGCAGACGACTAAATGCTGGGGCCCGGTTACTTCAATTTTGGCACTCCTTGACCCTCGACATGCGACAATTTGACCCTACCTGTCCCGTGACGTGGTATACGTGCAATCATGACTTTTACAGCATTTTCACTCACTTTTCATCTTTCTCATCCACCTTTTGTCAAATTAGCACCCGACATCAGGTTCCCTTCCCTCGACTCCCGCTTTGAGGGGGAATACCTTATCCTTACTCGGGGCATTCACTTCCTATTTTTGTCTTGCAGTTCATTCAAACAACCAACAAGACGAAATCAACCTTATCCCTCACTCGGGGCATTCACTTCCTATTTTTGTCTTGCAGTTCATTCAAACAACCAACAAGACGAAATCAACCTTATCCCTCACTCGGGGCATTCGCTTCCTATTTTTGTCTTGCAGTTCATTCGAACAACCAACAAGACAAAATCAACCTTATCCCTCACCTGGGGCAATCACTCCTATTTTTGTCTTGCAGTTCGTCCAGAACAACCAACAAGACAAAAAGGGGCAAATGTAGACACCAAAATCGTGTCGACTCCCCTGGTCATTCCCCGTTTTATTCTTCTTCACCTATTTAACCCTTGTCGATCACTTGTTCCACCAACCTTGACCCTGGCAGCATGTAAAAATGAGCACAGAGCTAAAGCTAGACTCTATCCCCATTGTGCATCTGCCGATGACGGTCTTTTCCTGGCCGATGTCACCGACGTCGGTCACTTATCGGCCGACATCGACAATCCTGCCGACGTCGATCACCTTACCATTATCTGTTATCAGTTGTCATTCAGTTTTCTGAACGGTTATCGAACTGTCCTTGGCCTTCATCAGCGTCCACTGATCAATCCTGAAGGCTATTCAACCATTTTTCAAATCAACTGATCAATCAATCAATCAACCTCCAAATTCCGACATCCACAGACTCTGGCAATCAACACTCTCACGATCAACCAACTCCAGCATCAACCAATCTGCATTCGCTTCAGTCCGGCACTGCACAGACAACTTCAACTATGGCTTTCATCACGTCTTCTGGCAGGTAAGTATTTACTCTGTTTGTTTTATTTCTTCTTGGTTATTATTTGTTCATTATTTCTATCATCCCGAATCTTCAAACCACAGACCCAAGTTCTGCATCTCTCCTTTACATCCCTGCCCACTATTTGAATCCATAACTCTGTCCAAACTCGACTAAAACCCCCAGACTCTGTCCAAACCCGACCTTACCTTGCCCAGACCCTATCCTGACCTTATCTCGATTCTATCAGACCCTGTCCTGACCCTGTCAAGACCCTGTTCTGACTCTCCCAGACCTTCTGCAACTCGTCCAGACCCTACCCCGATCGACGCCGGTCATTACCCTGACTGACGCCGACAGTTTGACCGATGCCGGCACCTTCCCTAACCGACGCCGGCACCACAGAGACCGATGCCGGTGACTGTACAGAACAGTGCTGCATATCAGGTACGCATTTTTATTTTTTGTCATTTATTTCTGTCATTTTATCTTTTATTATCTACTTTCGTCCAATATTTTGATTTTTTATCAGTGGGTTGATATCCTTCTAGGAAGTCTTCAAACTTTCAGGATCGGGCGTTTGCCTGACAGCCCACCTTATCCTTTGACTAACGTTTTTCCGTGTTTTAGCCTTTTCTTCGCAGGTGTCATTCCTCCACAGCCAAAGAGGAGAATCTTCCAACGTCTGATTTCGGTGCGCACAACTTATCAGGTACTTCTAGCCTTGACCATTTCTTTTAGTTTCTTATTTCTTATTTGAATGTAGAAAGCAATTTTGCATAGAAACAACTATTACCCTCTTAAATGTGTCTTATAAGATTATGGAAAATATCCTTTCTAGGAGACTATCTTCACTTTTGCCTTATATTATGTCAAAAACACAAACTAGCTTTGTTGAAGGGAGATACATCCTAGGAAATCTAATTACTAGTTGGGAAGGTATATATTGGGTTGGAGACTCAAATTAGGATGTAGGAATGATCTTGATTGACTTTGAAAAACCTTATGATAGAATTGAGTGGCCATTCATTGAAAATAATGTTGCGTGCCTTTGGAATCCAAGATAATTTTTTTAGAATGGTCAATGTTCTCTTCAAGGATGCTTTGGTTTCCATTGAAGTCAATGGGAGAATAACAAAATATATTAATATTTAATGCTTCATTAGACAAGGGCACCCTCTATCTCTATCTCTCTTTATTTTGGTAACTGAAGCATTACACTATCTCCTTAGATTCTCTAGCATAGATCCTCCAATCAAAGGTATCTCACTTCCTAATAATGATTTTCTCATTGATGTCCTATTTTTTTTAACACAATAATATTTATCTCCTTGAAACAAAGCAACTTGGCTTAGGTATCATCAATACTAGATATTTACTACTCTACTTCTAGTTTTAGAGTAGCAATGCATAAATCACACATGTTGGGTTGGAAAGAAGAAAATCTTGACTAGTTTTCAAACTATAGTTGAACTTAGAAAGGGATGGATAAAATGGTCAGGTACCTAGGTATTCCTTTTTCCCTAGCACCCTCCTTTAAAATTATGTCAGAATGGATCTTTGATAAAATTAACAAGAAAATTTTAAAATGGTAGGGTCATTTACTGTCCTTACCAGGATGGATTCAAGTCTGTTAGAAGGTCTTATCATCATACATTATCTACTATGCCTCTTTCTAGATCTTTAGAAAAACTAATATCAATATGATCTATAGAATCATAAGATAATTATTATGTTATGATGGGAAAGGGGGTAAGAAAACGCATGCAATTTTATGGCAATTTTTCTTGAATCCTAAAAATATTAGAGGCATGGCACTAAAGGACCTTCAACTATAGGGTATAACACTAGCATTTAAGTGGATAATTAGAGCATGCAAAGGAAGTGATCCTTGGAAATTTTTGGTTTATAATAATATTTTGAGAGGCTTTCCTAAAATAAATCTAGGGTGGAAAGGGTTGAATATAGTTGATCCTCTCATTGGTCCCTTCACTGTTAAAGTGGTCAACTCTCCAATATTTGCTTTCATTTGTTCAACTTGGGATATTATAAATCCATTAATCATTGTTAAAAATGTCTTTAATTGGTTTGGGATAAATTTTTATGGGTATAGATCATTATGGTGGAATTTGGCTATCAATTAGAAGTTGCTTGCCTTCACTAGGGGTTGTTATAACCTTGATTGGTATACTAAGGGGTTGAAGGATTTTAAGGATCTTTGTTCACATGTAGTATGGGCTTCTTGGTTAGATCTTAAAGATAAATTTTATATCCCTAACTCTTAGCGTATAACATCTACCCTAATACAAATATAATGGAAGGGAAAGAATAATGTGGTTTTTATTGAAGAGGAGGGTGAGTTTTGGGATAGTTTGAAGTGGAAGAATGGTCCCCCTCTACTTGAGTCTATCTCTTAAATGCTATACAAGAATATATCCTTCTCTAATGTCCCCTACCTCACCCTTAACTATATATGGTCTATGTTTGATCTTCTATATGCCTAGTCAATTAGGTTTTATGTGATTTGGGCCTCTTGTCTTGAACCCAAAAAAACATACTTTTTCTAGTTGTTAATGTATAAAAATCTAAATGTTGGTTTTGTATTGAGTAATTATGGTCTTGATAAACCTTTTATTTCTTTTTTTAGTGAAATTAAAATAGTTAAACATGCTTTTTTATCTTGCCCATATGTGGCTAAGATGTGGAACGATTATCTTAAATGTTGGAATGTGGTTTTCAATTGTGAAATTAGGTGGCTTAACATTACATTCAAGTCTGCATGTCCTAAGATTAAATTACACCCTTTATTTCATAAATGTTGGCTTGGGTTTTCAACTAAAATTTTATGGTTTTTATGGAAGCAAAGGAACCTAGAGGTTTTCCAACAAAAGGCTAGATTGCTTACTGACTTCTTAGTATAAGTCATCCTTCATATTGTGTTTATGCATATTTTTCTATAGCTAAAAGTACCTCAGGACCAACTAGAGCAATTTCTAAAGACTTGACTCTTCAAAGTCACCTATGACTTCCTACTAGACTTTGGTGGATACCCCAAACTAATCCCCCATCCATATTGGGTAGTAAGTCACTAGATGATAGTGAAAGTAAAAATTTTAGAATTTGAGTGGGACTACATAAAAGATGCATATTTTGACAAGGCTAACCACCTAATAATGAAATAGATTAATCTATATTACTTTGATCATAATGGGAATGATTATTGGTTGGCTATGAATAAAAATATGCTAAGGGATGAGCAAAATGATGAGATGGGTAGTTTCATAATTAGGGAAGCCAAGGATATATTTTCAATGTGTAATTTGAACCTATTCCTTGAATTAGTTAATGAGAATGCAGAAATAGTGCCTTATTCTCATGGATTGGCTCTAGTGTCATAGAATTAGGGTGCATAGGAGGAAGTTTGGAAGAAAATTGATGAAAATATCAATATATTCTCTAAAAATTTGGAAAAAATTATTGAACATGGTGGCTTTGTGGATGTTAAATACATCATGGAATATGTTAAAAATAGAAACATAAAAGGATTGATGGGAAAAGTTGATTGTTGTCCTACTTAGATGGCTACTAGGTAAATATGGTTGGGACCTAGTGAAGTTAAAAAATATTCTAAGGGACTTGAATCTATGGATTTAGTGGATGGATGTGATGTGGAAGGTGATATTAGTAGTAGGGTGTAGGACTTGTATGCTTAATTCTACCACCAAGTGGTGGTTGCACTCTGATATAAGCCTTTTTTATTGATACTATTATTTCTTTCTATGATATTATTTCTACTATTTATTTTGTTGGGATACTTGTACAAGGCCATTTTTATATTGTATAATTAGGTACTATGATTTTTGATGGTAGATGCCCCTTAGTATGATATTTATTTTTTGGGAACTCTATAAAAGTTTTTGGCATCTTTGATGTTTATATTAGTTATTGATTCTACAACATAAAAAACCCTAACATTGACCTGATGAGAAATATCATGATAACAATAGCCAATAATGGTATGGAATGGCTATGTAACTAATTGAATGTTGTATTCATCTCTCTCATGCACCTCCAAGTGTGATTGGTTTATCAATTGAGTATCGTATGGTGATGACCCTAAGGTCATGTATCTTATGTATATGTATTTATTTCCATTATTTTTTGGAACATTTGTGTTTATTCTTAAATTTTTAAAGACAAACTTTATGGGTATACACAGGCCTAATATGAATAGTACTAATGATGTGCTTCAAGTAGTGGTTTAAGCTATAAAGTGTTATAAAGACTACATGATATTATAATGGGTATATTGGGATGGCATATGTTGTGTTTCTAATTTTTAAAGTGTTTAAATTTTTTTCCAATAATATCAAAGGGTAATATGTGCTAAATAGGCCTAATGGAATTAGGTCTCCATGAGACCTAAAGGAGAGATAAGGCCTATTTGAGAAAGGTCAGACATAAAGGGACTAAAATAACATTTTATCTATGTCTATGAGATGTCCTAAGATCCATTTCATTTACAACCTAATAAGGGTAGGAGTGTTTGGTTGACTAATAATGATATGAATAAGAAAATTACACACACACACACACACACACACACACACACACACACACACACACACCCACACACACTAGGCATTTTAGGTCTATTTATGTACATAGTGAGTAAGCAAACAAGAAAGGATATTATAGAGTGGAAGGAGGTATTGTATTCCATCAAAAGAAGTTAAAGGATTAGTGATGAAAATTTTATATAGGTTTTATGTGTGAGTATCAAGGTCATATGACCTAATCAATTAAAGAAGAGGGTTAGTTGAGCAAAGATGGCTAGAGATAATTTTTGAGAGGGATAAAAGTGTGTGAAGCACTGAAGAAGGAGATCATCATATATTGTATGTGAAAATAGTTATTTTAAATGTGATCAAGGGTTTTAGGTGGTTGATTTGGTGTTGATTCATCTAGGGGGTTGGTGTTTCCTTTCAAATGGGTGCTTGTTAAAGCCTATTTGAGTTGGTGCTTAGCAAATTGGGTTTGGTGCTCCATGTTAAGTTGGTGCTTCACTAAAGTTGATCTTTGACTTATAAGACTATAGTCTATTTGTATATATTAGTGGATTTTATTATCCATGAGGATTTCACACATATATGGTGTGTTGACTTGTGAAATCTTGGTTTATGCTTGTCTAATTGATTGTTTATGCATTGTTTGTTCTATATGTTGATGGTTGCCTAAGAGGATTTGATAAGAAAGTTTTGAAGACTGATTCACCCCACCCCCCTCTTAGTCATTTTTATTCCAATAGGGTTATATTATTGAATATGAATTATTGAGTTTTATTATACTAAGATTTGATTAAACCATGTATATCAATTTAAATATAGTTGGATGAACTAATATATGTGACTAGATACATTTCAATGTACAAACAAGGGAGTTTTGAGTTTTATGAAATGGAACATAGTATATTTCATTGATAGTTTTATTAAAAT
>JARHVA010002058.1:0-2500 GCA_037957365.1 Torreya grandis
TTTATCAAAATTTTACTCTATCCTCTACCCACCTAGGAAATCCTTTGTAAGGCCTCTATATGATGTCACCATCCACTAATATATCTAAAACATTACTATAATGGTCCAACACATGGTATTGGATAGCCAACATGCTCATCCATCACTTTATAAATGGCTATATAGGTGCCCATTATACCCTTAATAATCCAATTGGATGTACAACTACTATGTGCTCATAGACCCAATAATGCAATAAGGTCACAACACTCACTCTACCACTAAATGACTCTTGTGTAAACCTATATCATAGGTGGGATAGCATAGTCCTCCCCCATGAGAATATAATGCCATATACCTCCAAACTATGCACAATATAAGGATGCATGATCAATCACATTGATACCCATGTCATCCTATATTGTCACTCACCACACACTAATCGATAAATGCAGTATATGATACACATCCTCTAAATTCATAGTCATCTCCCCTATAAGAAGATAAAAAGTGCATGTATCTACATTCCAACTCTCATATAAGGTAGTCATTAGATATTAATCCCTCTACATTGTACCTAGGTCAAACACATGACCCAACCCTACCCTATCTATAGCCAATCTCTCATAAAAAAATAATGGTAACAGCCTTAATGTCTTTATCACCTAGCCCTTGTAAAACTCTCTCATCCCTACCTCACCCTAAAAAACACTAGAAATAACACATATATCAATTAAAAATACCAAATCAAAATCCAAAATAGAAAAAAAGTGAAAAATAAAGCAACATCATTAAAAAAATATGCCTCTAGGATAACAACATTGGATACAGGATAGTAGTGTTGGATAGGAGCACTAAAACCTAGACAAAAGTGCTAAAACCTAAACAAGAACACTGGATATAAGACAGGATCACCAAAAATAGAAAAAAAATTCTAAGCTACTTTTAAACCCCTCCAAAACACCAAAATAGGCCAAAATTTTGACAAGAACTTAAGCATTTGAGCTGCTTACCAGGGTTACATCACTACCAGCCTAAACCTCGGTCACCAACTACTCAAACTGGATCATGATAAGTACTCATCTCCTTAGAATTTTTCTCACTCTAAATCTCATCCTAGTCAATACATAAATGAATCAATAATCAATCTAATTTTTGATATTAACCAAAATTTTCATTCAAAACAAAATACCATTTTCCCCATAACTTAAACCTTGTGACTCCCTTTTTTCAAATTATTTCCTTCCATAGAATCTTTATAATAATACCTTAAACATATCTCAAGCTTCACTCTCTTACTATGTTATTTGCCTAATATAGCACAAACATTTCTATATTTTTCTTATACATAGACACACACCTTGGTCATAACCAATCAAAAATGTGTTATGCTCTCAAACAACATAATCTAAGTAATCTAACAACCTTTCAATCTATTCACAACATACCATCCTTGTTTATATAGATACACCACTAGTCATTACTTTTGGCTCAACCTCCTCTATCACATATTTTGCCCATCTCCCCAAAAGAGGACATCATTCATATTATTCCTAGTTCTACACTTACCCAGCACACCCACCCACTCTCATAAGTAGACACACCATGGTTCTTACACATCTCGCATTTAGATTTTCAAATTCATCTTAGATAGGTTGAGACATATATTGATTTATATTATGTGGGTTACTCAACATTAGTCAAGTCATTTAGAGGGATATACTTTCAATTTTTAGACACATAGACTAGTTAGATATACTAGTTTAGACTATATGAATTCATAATAATTTTAGTACAGATACAAACCCAAATACTAAATTTAGGGGCATGTACATACTACACATCTCACACATACAAATTCATACAACATGACACAATTTATAGAATTAGATAGAAAACTATAGACATAGTGTAGAGCATAGTGTTTTAGGTCTCTAATTTTGTACATGAGGCATGTCAAGTTATGTCATATCACATGTGGTTATATAGATTACCAAATTATATAGATGCATCACTCACATATTGAATTTGGGGGCATGGCACAAATGTTCATATTCTTCACCACTCAGGATCATACAGATTAAATGGAAAGACATACCATTCTCTTCTTATACATTTACTAGAGTTTTAGATTACAACCAATTATACCCAAGTCATCACCAATTTGGAGCACATGACCATTTATAATATTTGGTCCATTGTATTACTTAGATCTAGATTACATGACTTTGTGTGGGATAGAGGACAAACATTGGTTTTGGGCCTCTAAGCATTTATCAGTACCATTTTAGATATTTAGAGTGGGGGCATGATATATTTTGCTTTTCATAGCATACAAATTTTTATACACATTCTAGATTACATGAATTTATGTGGGGAAGAGGATAGACATTGGTTTTGGGCCACTAAAAGTTCCTCATCTTCAATCAAATTCAGTATAGGGGGCAAGTATTGCCATCCTTTTCCATTATACATGGATTCCACATTCAAATTAAATATAGGGGCATCCACTCCATGGATT